>CM040464.1:24385391-24400825 GCA_022758105.1 Pangasianodon gigas | reverse complement strand
CTGGGTAATAGCAGGCATTTTCATTGTGTACCCCAGCCATCATTAGAAATACTCATGGAAGTCCCATCATTATAAATTCTGCAAAATATTCTACTTTTATGGCTTGAGTTACTGAATGAGAACATGAAAGAATTTTCACTTAACACCTTACAAGATATATGCTTATTTTTATGTGCAAATCGGACTTTCTGCTTGTGAGAGAAAGTTATCAGAACTTAACTCCACCTCCTTTAGGCCAATCAATGCCGTAACCTTTTCATACATCAAAACCTTGTACTGAGCTTGGTAATCAGGTTTTTTGTTTTGCAAATGCATCCAAGCAGTCTTCAGTTACAGCTGTTTGAGTGAGGCATGTGGCAGCCAAATTGTTTAAAAAATGTCAAAATGTTTTGAATGAATCACTGAGTTTGGGACTCCCATTTGACACCAATTTTGTGAAGATCTGCCCAAAATCCTAGGACTAGTTCACAAAAATAGGCTTTGCAAATTATGCAAATGATCTTAGATGTGAGTGGGCTGTAAGCCACCGAATTTGGTTATAAAAATTTTCACTGCACGCACTACAACAAATATGCTTGTTTTAATGTGCAAAAAAACATGAACCTGCTACTGGAGTCCATCTGCCTCAAGTTTAGATGTGTCGTCCTTTCTGAGATGCTTTTCTGCTCACCACGGTTGTAAAAAGTGGCTATTTGAGCTACTGTAGCCTTCCTGACAGCTTTAACCACTCTGACCTCTCTCATCAGCAAGGCATTTCTGCCCACAGAATGGCTGCTTATGGCCAGATTTTTTGTTTCTTTGTTTTTCCACAACAGTCTGTGTAAACTCTATAGACTGTTGTGTGCGAGATCAGAAGTTTCTAAAATACTCAAACCAGCCTGGCTGGCACCAACAACCATGCCCAAAATCAAAGTCACAGAGATCACACTATTTCTCCATTCTGAAGTTTGATGTGAACATTAACTGAAGTATATATCTGTAGGCTTAGGAGGCCTGCATTTCAACCACATTTTCCTCCTAACTAAAATTTCAAATAGAAAAGAGAGAAAAGTCTTGGGGTATCACAGTCTTCAAAGACACTTGTAAAATCTTATTATTTTTACCCAAAGGAATCTCACTTTCACAATGAGAACATCCACAGAAATGGACTGAGAGTGAAATGCAAATCATAAACATGACTGACATGAACAAGATATAACTGAGAAAATATGAACATACTTTATATTTTTTTAATTTCTGGTTCTCCTCTTCAATCAGGAGCTGGTACTTGGCGATCTCTGACTGGATGGAACTCAGGAGATTAGCACTTTGGTCTGTATCCATTGGCTCTTCCTGTGATCACAATCACATTCTTGTTTGAAGAAAACCACAGCTGAACAAAGTGTTTAAAAATATTTCACATTAGCAAGTTCCTACCTCTGTTAGATGAGCCTGTAGCTCTGCAATTTTACGCTCATAAATCATCTTGCGATCAGATACGATGGCCATTAAGTTGAAACGGATTTCTCCCTCACTGTATCTGATAAGCAAATGTACAAGCACAATAAAAAAATATCCACTTTTAAGGAACATAGAATTGTAATTCAGTGCAACACTTACTTTTGTATTCTTTTCTCGATTACTGGCCGAACTGCACCGATCCAGTCTTCTTGGTTGCAAGGGCCTGAATGACAGCAAATTATTTAACACACACTTGCAAATTCACTGATGTACAAATTAAAAAAAAAAAAGCAAGAAAAAAAAAAAAACCACTGCAAAGCACATTAATGCTTATTCATCAAAGTTGCACAGAAATGAGGAGTTTCGATTGAAGTGTTTTGAAGTGACCAGCTCAGGCTCCAAATTTGAATCTTACTGAAAAGACTTTGGTCTGAATTGAAGAGAAGTCCACTTTCACAAAGCTAAGAACATTAAAGATAAACATAAAATAAACATAAAATGTTCTTAAAACATCACATATTACATGTTGTATTATTTCTAAATCTTAATTATTTAGTTCAGAGGCCACTGTATATTACTTTGCTTACAATAATTAGCAATCATCAATAATTTGACTTGTGTAATTTACATGCATTCCAACCAGATGCATATTTGATTGCATAGATAACAAAAAGGAAACTGTCAAGGGAATCTGCAATACGCTCAATTTACAAGAAGATTTGACACTAGCTAACTTTGATGAATAAGTGCCATTATGTACTGCAATAACAAAGAAAATCAAGGGTTTTTTTTTGTTTTTTTTTTTTAAAAAAAGGTTATAGATCTGGAACTTTACCGAGGTCAATAGGTCCTTCACGAAGTCCGTCTAATTCATAGAGTCTACCATTCACAGGCACATAGCTCACAAAATGAAAAGCATCTTCATCTTTTGCTGATGACTTCGCATCAAACTCAAACATCTGCTGCCTGGAAAAGAAATTGAGAAAGTTCTGACATGATCAATATTTGACAGACAACTCAATTGCAAAAAAATGACTGTTTTGTTAAAAACCAATTTGATTGAAATTACTCAGAGTGTAGCTGATCAGCCAATACATGTTTGTTGTCCTGAGCTTGCTTTAGTCTTGCACTTGAACAACTACAACACTTATCAGTTATCACTTAGTGTACAAACTGAATGCCTAAATCATTGCACTTGCCTCAAATGGTGTTGAATTGTTGTTAAACCTTAATACAACAAGCTGCTATAAGATTTTGAATACTTTAGACGGCGTTAACACAAAGGGGTCATTAATATAATGCACAACTCCTGTACGATTGCTTTTTAGCCTTTGATCATATATGCGCAAATAGTGTCAAATTTCTGACAGTCCATTTTATCTATTTACTACCAGAAAGAAGACACCACTGCCCACCTTCCCTCTAATTTATAATAGCACACACTTCCTAGATTCGCAAATTACCCTGGGCAAAACTACTGCATCAGTCAGGAGCCAAACTGGAACTTTTGTATCCGTCAGGAGATAAGTTGGAACTGTTGCATTTGTCAGGAACCAAGATAGGGCTTTTGTGTAAGTCAGGAACCAAGTCTGACAGTTACAGTACATGGGTAGACGTGTGGATCTCAGCTTGCATCATGGACTGGAGAATAAGAGCTCCTATGGAAAAGGCATAAAGGTTGGCAGGTCTGGGATACTCATTAAACTGTGTAGCTTGTTACCATTTTTGGTATTTTTATTGATTATTTAATGTAAGTTATGAGGATGAATCAGGAGTGAGTTTTTTTTTTTTTTTGTACACGACAAGAATTACTACTCATATTGCTGCAAACGCCCTAACATAGCTATTTAATTCGGTGTTAATTATATCAATTACCATATTTGTAACCACATTATGGTTAACTAGGATGAACCGAACCAATTCAGTGAAGTGAGTAGTTTAGTGAGCCCTCTCTGTAACTTTTTTTTTAATACTGTCATTTTACAGTTCGTTTACCGTTTTTATTAGAAGTGGTTTACAAATGGAAAAACAAGATCTCTGTTGTTGCACGGCCTGACCATGACTTTCACCTTGCTTCAGTGAAGCTGACTACTTTTTTAGTGCACATTACACTATGAAACACAGTTTTTGTTCCTGAGTAGTAAGTGTTATTTTCTAATTGCTTGTACCACAAAAGTATAGAAAATGGCTATTATTTCGCTCAAACTGATCAGGACATTGGTATTTTGAAATTTACTAATTTTCATTGAGAAAACAGGTGAATTTGTGTCTTTTCGGTCACATAAAGTCAGAAAAAAAAACATGAATCAGAATGAACATGTACTTATACTAAAATTAGACAAAAATGTGCACAAAAGATTTAGAAGTGAGTAGTTTTTTTAGATTTACAATTGTATTGTAAAATCACTTTCACAAAGCAGCCCCCAAACATCGTCTCCCATCATGTTCTCGTTATATTGTCCTTTGTAGCAGTGTTCAAAGTCTAGTATATCCCAGTGGAAGCGCTCGCCTTGCTCCTCTGCATACGCTCCCATGTTCTCTTTAAATTTGTCAAGCAGGCCATTGTGCTATAGTTCTTCACCAGAGTCTCAACCAGCGCCACATAGTTTTCGGCTTTGTGATTGCCCAGGAAGCCCTGAACCACTGCTACAAAGCTGTTCTAAGCTGCTTTCTCCTTCCTAGTGAGCTTCTTGGGTAATTCCTTGCACTCCAGGATCGTCTTTATCTGTGGACCGACGAAGACAATGGCTTTAACTTTTGCCTCAGACAGCTTATGAAAGAAGTACTGAAGGTACTTGAAGACTGCTGACTCCGTATCTACAGCTGTGACAAATTGTTTCCTAAGGCCCAATCTGATGTGCAGTGGTGGCATCAGCACCTTCCGCGGGTCCACCAATGGCTCTCACTTGACGTTGTTCCTCCCCACAGCGAACTCATTCTGCTGTGGCCAGTCCCACCTTAGTAGTGTGCCTTGGTGTCCCTGCTGTCCCAAAGACAAAGATAGCAGGGAAACGTGATAAAACCTCCTTGGAGACCCATCAGGAATGCCACCATTTTCAAGTCTTTTGATGGCCTCCCAGCCATACTCCTCATACTTCACGCAGGGATCAACGCTAAATTTTCAGCAGCCCCACCACAAACTATGAAAATTAGTTATTTCTTAGCTGCATATTTTAAATACTATGTCAATAGTCAAATATAATTGTATACATACACTTTTTATTCAACACTACTTTTCTTTAAAAGACAATTGACATTTTAAAATGTAAACTCTAATTATGATGCAACTAAATTTCTGCACAACGGTCTGTCAGAATGTTGTACACGTTGTACAGCAGTTGAAAAAAATCTTATTGGGCTAGATTGTGGGTGGTCTTGATCAGAAGATCATGAAATATTATCTCTGCTTTAGAGGGATACCCTCTGAACCCTCTCTGTCTGAGTGCCACCTGTCAACTACCCTCTGGCCACTTACACTGTCCAACTCAGGGCCTTCAGTGCTAATGAGTAAGAGTCTGTGGAGGGAGTCCACTGAGAGGCTACTCCTCCAGTCATTTTTAATTCGCTTCATTGAACTTAAACCCCTCTAACAAGCAGCTGTAGATAGAGGTAGGACTACTTATATTTCAGTAATCAGAAAGAGGTTTCTGTATTCATTTTTACAGAGGTCATCCGTGAAGAAATCTCTCCAGGCATCCTTCTGCAGGCTTGGAAGTAAAGATTTTATGAGCACTGGGCCACTCCATGTATCGAGCAGTGTGGTGGTCACAGCCCATATGATCTAGCACTTGAGCAAAATGGTTTGATAGCAACAGGAGCTCACTGCTTCCATAGCGGGCTTCCTTTGGCCACTGTCTTGGATCCAGGATGCAGCATGCTGCCTGGAGGACTTTCTCTGACTCGACACATTTAAAGTCTGTACAATAACGGAAGGCAACTTGATTTCAAACTCTGAATTTTATTTAAATTTTTTAAAGCGACTATACATTATTTAAGGCTAAAATGTCTGAAGAGGAATCTACATATATAGTATTATGGTAGGCAGCTACATCTGGGTTAAGGTGTTAATTTGAGATGATTTACCTGGCAAAGCTGTTGTGAACTTGTCGAATTACTTCAGAGTTACTGAGAGCAAGACCTTTCATCTTGTAAAGGAAATGACAAAAACAGAAAAGACAAAGAACAATGTATTCAGACAAAAATAATAATGAGAAAACTGTTTAACTTAATCTTTTCACATTTTTTAAGCCTTTCGATGCCCAAATTTCAAATGTGATATGATTTGATATGACAGTGGTGCCAAAAACATGTTTAACACAGCAAAAATGTGCATTGCCTGAATACGTGCTTAAGCTTCCAATTGATTAAAATAAGCAACATTATAAAAGTACAATAACTGAAACATATAACTAATAACTAATAGTGTTTGAATGGATCACACAGATTCTTAGCAGCATATAAGGAAACACAAGCTGTGCATTAGAATGGAACAGAAAACACCTGAAACCAGACATAAATTTCAAGAACTGGAAGAGGAATATGCTTTTTTCCCCCCTTTATTTCAGCCTTTTCACATTAATTAACTTTGTTTGCCCACCTGCAACCTTGTTTCAAAACTGAACCTGGCAGCCCGGGGCATATCTGAAGTCATGCAGCTCTCTGAAGTAGTTTTTGAATCCTGCATTCTCCTCTATATTGAGTAGAGTCTCATATCTGCAGTTATGAACTTCCCACATGCTACGTGATGTCTTTAACCCCGAATTAAATTAGTCAGGAAATGCTGTCTTAAAGCAGCAGACGGGAGGGGGGGAGGGAGAGGAAGGGAGGAGGGGAGAGAGAATGTGACTCTTCGTCTATGTCATGTCGGCACAATACAAGTATTGGTGGCGGCTAGTATACTAGTATGCTAGCAATGGCCTTAAGCCTCAACTGCTCAGCTGTATCATGTCTCAGTTGTAAGTCGCTTGGATAAAATGAGGTAAATGTAACTGTATAAAGCAAGGCCACATCTTTCAAGCAAGAAAATCGACAGGAGACTAAAGATTATGTGAGACTGGGGAAAAAGGGGCTCCCAAAGTGGTGTCATTTAATATCGGAGAGTTCAAATCACCTGCACGAATCATTCCAGATTCACATGTCGATTGGCCCAGCTCCCATTTTATTGGGGAGACAAAAACTGCTCTTTTGCCGTACATTTGAGACACAAATTTAATGTTAAAATGTGAAGATCCTGCATAAAAATGTGTAAAAGCTGCACCATATTTTTTTTAGTATTACTCAATAACGCTACTTATTTTATTTTGAGAAAGATAACGTGACATACTGCAAACCTAAATAAAAACTAATAGCTTAGACTATCAGCAAGGTCTGGATACAGGAACGATATACTGGTGGGGTCAGAGCTATCAGCAGCCTTTCTAAATGTTCTTAAGTAAAATGAATTGGAAATAAAAAGATCAAACTTACTGCAGCATCAAAACTTTGTGAGAACTCTCGGAACTCTGTCAGTGTTTCACCAAGGTGCATGTCAGGATGAGAGCAGTTCAACAGCACACTGACTATTGCTTGGGTCGCACAAGCATTGTTGATGACCTAAAACCTCAAGAATATGAAGCTGGATCATTTCTCTGGCATAAGCATAAACCACACCATACATAAACTGCACCATATGTGTGTGTAAGGAATAAAACATGCAATTATACGAAAATAATCAACAACAGGTTGGTGTGGTGTGGCCCAAAAACAAAGCAGTTACTGTTAATGGTACAAGGGTGATTATTTTCCAATAATAACATATAACTATAGAAACAATTCCATTTATCTTGTAGCCAAACTACTGTCCGAACCATGCTGTTATAGAAAATTAATCAACACCTTCTGACCAATCAGAATTGAACAGCACAGTGATATAACTGCATACAGTACGCCATAATATACCTGCTTGGCAAAAAAGATCTGGTCGAGTCTTGAGTCCTGTACAATGGAGCCAGCTGGTTCCTCGCCAGGTTGCCATTTGAAGAGAAATATCAAGCCATGAACTGGTCTGGAATACAAAACATGCAAAATCAAGAGATAATATTTTGTTTATTTGAAATCACACTGTGTTAGACTTGCCAACCCTGAACCCTTCCCAATCACTTGTCTAAGAAACATTATGGTGTGTGTGTATATATGGGGTTATACAGTAACTCAGTAGGCTTGAGTGTGCTGTTTGGACGTGGCTGTGCTGGCCGGCACAGGACAGAAAGCACGGCTTTTCATCACTTACTAATTATCATTACCACTAAATGTGTCACTCTACTGTAATCCCATTGAATCTTTTCCTATTTTTTCTGCAGTGTGCAGAAGTGCAGTTTTTGGACAAGAATTTTCAGTAGCATCCCTAATAAATATAGCAAACTGAGGTTTAGTATCTAGTGTTAGCCAAGTCGAAAATACATTCACAGATTTTATTGCGTATTCATGATATGAATTAATGCCCTAGCATTACTTTTTTATATATAAATCCTCGTTCACAACTTCATACATTTTAAATTCTATTCAAACACTAACTATAATTTTTTTTTTTTTTAAAAAAGGTTGCTATATTACAGGTATAAGCCAATGCGCCATTGATTTGCTCACCTTTCTAGATCACAGGGATCTGCACAGTCGTGGGGCAGCGATTCCCAAACAATGGCTGACAAAAAGAAGAAAAGTCTCCCTTTTCCAATGTTTTTGGGCTAGTATCTAGTTTTTTGTGTGTGTCTGAGATGTAGTTGGGCTGGAAATTTTGCTAAAATCTGGCCTCCCTGGTTAATGATATTACTTTGAACACAGTTATGGTATGTCTAAAAGGAGGGCGGGGCTTCGAGAAATGTCAGTTAATGTGGGAGTTTAAGAGAGTTTAAAACTCCTAAAATGTCAATCAGACCAGATGTACATGCTGACTGGATCTTCTTACATTTTTATTGGAGGAAAAAAGAAGACTTCCCTTTTCACATATTTTTGAATGATAACTTGTAGTAGCGTATTCCGATGTTAACTGCAGAGTTCCTAGTTGGCATGTCTGCTGTTTACACTGTTATTCACTATGGATTACTCCTTACTTGAGATTTTGAAAGTTCTCTGGCTCCATGCTCCATATCTCTTCAACTTGTGCTCCTTTGCATCCTGGAAATATTGAAAAAAAAACAAACACACAAAGCTTTAAACATTTATGCTTTACCTAGAGCAGTCAATTTTTTTGGCTGCAGAATTGACTTTTCTCATTGTACTTTTTAGTCTGGGGCTTAATTTAAAAAACTGTAATGAATTAATTTAATGTTTATAAATTGACATAACCAGGTAAAATGAATTAAAGCACTGTACTATGTCATGATATAAAACACAACAGATTATCACACAGACAAGCACACACACAGACACACACTCAGGCACACACACTCAGATCGTACACAGTATAGGAGAATTAAATGCATTTTAATGGGAAGGCTTTTTGTAGTAGAACGAGATGATCCTTCAATCCTTTTTCTCCCTCTTTTTACAATCACATTCTGTAGTGCTAGTGTTCGTGTTACACGTTACTCCTGAGATACCAGTGATCCTCACTCCTTCTGCCCTCATGTCACTTTAGGGAATTTTCTGTCCCTGCCACCGTCGTCTCTGGCTTGCTCATTAGGATTAAATTTAAAATTTATAGCCGGGTTTCTGTAAAGCTGCTTTGTGCCCATTGTTATATAACCAACATGAATCTCGGACAGACGCAGACAGACAACCCCAAAACATAATGCTTTCTGTACCTGGTGGTGGAGGCACAAAAACGCATGGTAGAACTCCATACTGTTACCGCACAAACATTTACGCTAAACAGCGTATATAAAATGGAAACAATAATTCTAACAATATGCAGTTTTGCTCCCACTCTGACACAAAGGACAAGTAGATAAGTCAGTTGAGTAAAAGAGGAAAGTCAGGACGGTAAAAGCAGCACTTCTTACCTTTAAATGCATTATACTCATACTGTATATACAAGTATTTACTTCAGCTCAATCAACATACAGACATCAGTGTGTTAAATATATAATACTGACTACACAGTTCTCTGTTTTGAGTAAGCAAATATACATCACTCATCACAGTTAACTGCCTAGACTGTTGCTAACAAAAGATGAACATGCCATCCATGTCATGATGACAATGACATAATTCTGAGCGATTTCTGTATTAAGTTGCTCAAGTTTGGCCATGTTGGTGTTTTTCTCTGTCCTGCTCTGAGAAAATTACAGGCCCAATTACATAATGTCTTTCCCCAAACTCTGCACTCATCCGATCATTTTACTCCTGATACGAATATCCATGATTTTCTATGCAGATGTCATCTTGCTTTGGGGAAAAAAAAAAAGACGTCTGACTGCTGCTACTTGCTGTAATTAGCTTTATAGCGCACATATCAGTGACCCTAACCCAGACATTAAACACTTCCTGAATTGCGACATGAAAAATAGATGCTTTAGAAGAGGCACTCCACCGTATACTTGGTCTGGGCCGTAAAACCTCGACTACACAGGCTACCTGGGAAAGCATTTTCAGGAGGAGCAATAAAATAAAATCATTAATACAAGTGAAATACAGCAGACTGATACAAGGAGCCGTTATAACGACAGCTACAGATATAAAGCATTACTTTACATTCACATATGCACAATATCAACTTTTCATTTTTGATAAATAATGACTAGTTGTCTCACTGACAGTTCCTTTAATATCTAATGACTCACGTGACGCAAAGGTCCGAGCTCGCAGAAGACACAGAGGAAGCGGCAAGCGTACTGAGGAAGCGTATTTTAAAAAAATAAATAAATAAAAATAATTTTAAAAAACTATTACAGTGACCCCCAGTAAACTAATCCAATCCAAATAGGGCTTTACACCGAATGTAAAAGTGTGTAAACTCTGTTAGGAACAGCATCGCTGTTAGTGACTGGAACATTTTATCATTTGATTGATTTAAAAGATTGAAAACAAAACATTTGTTTATGGAAACTGTATTGCTAATTGGTAGGTTTGATATGCTGCAATTACATAACAAAAACACTGGAGAATGCAAAACTGGAAATGATTATATATTAATTAAAGGCTAGAGATTTAAAAAAAAACCCTCTTAATCAGTTAATCTTTTTAGCATTATACGCTTTATGTTATGATATAAAAGTTAAGTTTGTATTGAAGGGGTTTGGTTTTGTGCGTTATAACCGTTGAGCTGTGACATCTCTCTGCGCATGCGCAGCGGCGTGAATTAACACATGCGTGGTGCAGACCAAAAACAAGAAAACGGCATTAAAAAAAAAAAAAAATTAAATATCCAAAAACAGTCGAGATAACAAGAAGAAGCCAGTTATAAGCTGAAACGAAACAAAACAAAAGGCCACGCAGTAAAAGAGCGGCTTCATTTCACGGGCGTGTGTTTGTGGATGAGGATTAGCTGTCATGCTAGTTAGCTGCACAATGACAACAGAGAAATTTAGTCGACCAGCCCATGAAGATTAGCACAATCACTGCAGAGCCGTGTATAGCACTGTGAGAAACAGTATATTTCAGGAGTTTTCCTGCCATGGGTTGATTGTCTCTATTCTAATGCAGTAAATACAGTAGCTCAGGAAACACGCAGAGCTTACCAAAGCCTTTTATCAGCTCTGTGAAAACTCCAGGGTCACTCTCCATGAGGCACCACTCTCCAGCACTTCCTGCCATGTCTTCACACTCTACTTATCTAAAGGAGAATTATTATACCATGCAATAAATAACAGAACTAGCTGGCAGGGTTACTAAAATATGCAAACACCGCCAAGCATTCATTCACGAACACGCCAGCGTCTTCCTCTTCTTCACCGCTTCTGTAGACGGCAGACTCACTGCAGGTGCATCAGTCACTTACTGCCACCTGCTGAGCTGGAGTGTGGGGTGCAGCCTGGCTGTGCGTTCAAGTCGGGAAGTCGTCATTACGAGTCGGGAAGTCGTGTTTACGAGTCGGGAAGTCGTGTTTGTGAGTCGGGAAGTCGTGTTTACTAGTCGGGAAGTCGTACTTACGAGTCGGGAAGTCGTGTTTGTGAGTCGGGAAGTCTTGTTACGAGTCGGGAAGTCGTGTTTACGTGTTTACGAGTCGGGAAATCGTATTTACGAAGCCATGTCAAGTCACTCTGGCGTTCAAGTCACTCTGGTAGGAGCAAGATGGGGTTGTACCTTCTCTTAATTAACTACAAAAAAATACAGCAAAGTTTTTTTTTAACTCTACTTCTGGGATATTCTAAAACGCTTAATGTGGCCTAATATACTAAAATAACGACCAGGGAAAACCATTTTTCTCTCACATTTCTCACATTTCTCACATTTCAGACAGTGACCAAGGCCAAATTCAGTACAACAAATTTTTACGTTAACCGTTTTCTCCCCATAGAAAACCCGTTATAAAGATAACACTTAATGTGGCTTAATGGACTAAGACAGTGATATTAAAAGACCAATTTTAATACACACCTTATTGATGATGCGTATCATGTACAGGCAAGCAGATGAACCCAGAATATGATGTTATTATCATTATTAATAAGGTGTGTTCTAAATTTGGTCCTCCAATATCACTGTCTTAGTCCATTAAGTCACGTTAGGCGTTTTCTTTATAACGGGTTTTCTATGGGGAGAAAATGCTTAACCTAACAATATTGTCTTTCTACCTGGATTACGGTGCCATTGTCTTAGCAGTAGATAGTGTTTATGACAAGAGAAATGGGAGAGAAAAATGGTTTTCCCTGGTCGTTGTTTTAGTACATTAGACAAAGTTGGAACTGTGTCTCATTTGAAAACTCTGACCTTACATTTAAAAGTATTTACTAATTTAGAAAATCAAATGAGAGGAACATAATAGGATAACCGGTTAGTGTTAATATTCACAGTCTAAAGTAATACATATGTATGCAATTTGAGACACAGCACTAGTTTGTTTTTGTGGAGGTAGATGGACTGGGAAATTTGTCCATTTGCTGCATGTCAGGACAGTGAAAAGACTAAAATAGCACATACACTCTTTATTTAAATAGGGCTTGACTAAATCCTTTTTCATAGTTAGACCAATATTTCTAATATTAATGTGTAAAATAAAGAGAAAAAAAGGGAAAAAAAGAGGAGATTGTGAGTTTCTCTTGCAACCCCACATGGGGTCACAACCCCTAGTTTGGGAACCCCTGCTTTAGCAAGTGTGTGAGACTGCAAGAAGGGTATTCATGCTGGAACACCTCCAAATGAGCGGGTCATAACTCCAGATGAGAAAGGCATAACTCCAGATGAGAGAGACATAACTCCAGATGAGCGGGTCATAACTCCAGATGAGAGAGACATAACTCCAGATGAGCGGGTCATAACTCCAGATGAGAGAGACATAACTCCAGATGAGCGGGTCATAACTCCAGATGAGCGGGTCATAACTCCAGATGAGAGAGACATAACTCCAATTGAGAGGGACATATCTCCAAACAGAAGGGACATAACTCCAAATAAGCAGGACATATCTCCAAATAAGAGAGAAGTAACTCCAATTGAGAGGGACAAAACTCCAAATCAGCGGCACGTAACTCCAAATGAGAGGGACATAATGGGAAGGACGTAACTTAAAATGATAGGGGCATAACTCTCAATGAGAGGGCATAACTCTGAGTGCTTCGCTATTGGTTATTAAGAAGTCTGGAGAGTTTTCTGTAATGCTGAGTTCAGTGTCCCTGACTTGGTTTTGTACAAAAGAATTATCTGGTGTTAAAAAAGTGCAATCTTACAGATGTCTAGTTAATTTTTTTAATAATTTAAAATATGTGTAGTTAAATGGACTAGATTCTGGTTCATTCCACATCATAGCCTAATGTAATTCCTTCATCTTAAAATGTAAACTGTTTACAAGTCTAGGAAATAAGCATTTGTGACTTAGGTTTTACATTAGAATAATGTTTTATATTTGCTGTATATAAAACTGTTGTGTAGCTTAAAGGTCAAGCACAGAACATCATAAAGCATACAAGATGTGCTGGAGTAGAGCCTATTTGCATACATTCAAATTAGACCAAAAGCATTTAACAGAATCCAATCCCATTTGGAGTTAAGGCCAACCTAATTGAAATGAAGCCCCTCCTATTTGGATCAATTGTAAACCAAGTCAGTTCTCACCGAAAACATTTCTGATGTGTAGACACTTGTCTGTATTCAGCAGTATCAGGCAGCTCTTGTACGCATTTCAGTATAATCAGTATAATGAGTTGCTGTGGTTTACACTGTGTCGTTATTAGGAGAAGAAGAAAGTAAAGTGTGCAATCCTGCAGGATTAAATTGTTCATTATAATGAGATACAGCTGGTTAAAGGCCTTGCACCTTACATTCACACATAAGTACGAGTTCATGAAAATGAGTTCAGAGGGAAGTGTGTGTTTATTTTGTCAAGAATCAGTTGTTTTAAGTAGGGGTACAGAATCCGATGAACCTTCTAGGAGGATTATGAAAAAGTTTAATACATAAACCAGCTGGAGCTATGACAAAGAATCACTAATGGCATGAGGATTTTATCATGCTGCATCACTGAACATGCATGTTAACTCAGAGCCACACTGCATGAGGTACAGCAGAATTCTGCCACACTTGCCTTCCTAATTGTTTACCTTGCCTTAGCAACAACTTTTTTGGATAAAAAAAATTTCTTTGCAATCTTGTCATCATGTTAACAAAATTTGTTTAACCTACACCCGCTAAACAGCCCTAACAGACACAGATCTCTAGGCAATTAAACAAGTGCACTGTAACTATCTGGCGTTTGTATGCAGCAATATTTTAATCATCTTCAGAGAATTAATACATTTCCACATGCTTGTCAAAAAGGCCTTCATCACACTATTACTGAGGTAGGAACACTTTTTAACAAAAAATAAAATACACCGAAATAATGAAAACCCGATGCCAGTCACTAGTTCTTTATCTCAGGACTCACTGATTTAATTCATCTGGGCTGCAGGAGGATGGTAAATAATAGTGCATAAATTAATGAACAGTTATGAAACATATTGCCCACTCCCTGATCCCTCTGCAGCATTATTTAAGCAGCACGGGTTACACTTCTCAATGAGTGGCAACAGTTTGCCCTGTTCATGAAGCTGTCGTGTATCAGAGCCTCCTCCAATGCACTGTCCATTGATAAAGACTCTTGGGACCTGAAAGAAACCAGACCAATTAAAAAGCTATTTAAACCATTTCAGAGCCAACATAGCTATATTTACACGGGGTGATTTGATTTTTGTTCCATTGTTACATTATACAGTATAACTGGCCTTAAGTTAATGAGCTACCACAGTTATTTATACAGTGAACATGCACATAAATGAACTTGAATGCCTTACCGTTCTGGCACCGGACATTTGTGCTAAAGCCTCTTGAAGTTGTTGGCCGTCATTATGTTTATCCAGTTCAATCACCTTATAGGTGGCTCCTATTTGATTAAAGACATCCTTGGCCATCTTGCAATAAGGACACGTAGTCTTGGAGAATATAACAACGCAGTTATGAGACACCACATCCTAAATGAGGGGAAAAAACCACACATGTAAGGAATAAATCACGATGGGGTGTGTTATAGGAAAAAGATACAACCCCTGGCAAAAATTATGGAATCACCACACTTAGAGGATGTTCACCCAGCTTTTTTACTTTATAGCAAACAAATAAATCATAGATATGACACAAAAAGGTTTCACAAAGCTTAACATTCTGGCTTTGTGAAACATACATCAAAAAATTCACTGACTTTTTTTTTTTATTAATGGCATGTCTTTTTCCAAATCAAGTAGAGGAAAAAAGTATGGAATCACTCAATGTTGAGGAAAAAATTATGGAATCATCTTCTTAATTTTCACGCCTTTCTTAATTTCCACTTCTAAAACAAATACCGGGACAAGTCTTAAAATGCTAATTAGTCAGCAGTTAAAAGG
>CM040464.1:24331874-24375877 GCA_022758105.1 Pangasianodon gigas | reverse complement strand
TTACAGGGTGAAGAGGTGAAGAAGGTACAGGAGTTTAAGTACTTGGGGTCAACAGTCCAGAGTAATGGAGAGTGTGGGAAAGAGGTAAAGAAGCGAGTGCAGGCAGGTTGGAATGGGTGGAGAAAGGTGTCGGGAGTTCTGTGTGATAGAAAAATATCAGCGAGAATCAAGGGGAAGGTGTACAAGACAGTGGTGAGACAGGCCATGCTGTATGGTTTAGAGACAGTGGCACTGAGGAAGAGACAGGAGTCAGAGCTAGAGGTAGCAGAGCTGAAGATGTTGAGGTTCTTTTTGGGAGTGACAAGGTTGGACAGGATTAGGAACGAGTACATCAGGGGAACAGCTCATGTTGGACGTTTGGGGGACAAAGTTAGGGAGGCCAGATTAAGATGGTTTGGACATGTTCAGAGGAGGGAGAATGAGTATATTGGTAGGAGAATGTTGGACATGGAGCTGCCAGGCAGGAGGCAAAGAGGAAGGCCAAAGAGGAGGTATATGGAGGTAATAAATGAGGATATGAAGCTAGTGGGTGCAAGTGTTGAGGATGCAGAAGATAGGGATAGGTGGAGAGTGATGATTCGCTGTGGCGACCCCTGAAGGGAAAAGCCGAAAGAATAAGAAGAAGCGCTGCTAGACCGCTGAAGCAGACCACCCTAAAAATGTAAATTTTTTAACTTTTTGTCATCCTAACAACACACCTATGATGTGACCCCCCCAGTGTCTGTGGTTGATATCGCCCTGTATCTGTTGTTTGTAGTTTAAAGAGGTTACAACTGAAATTGACGTAGGGTGGGGCGATGTTAACCCATCATGTGCACAGTGCGCTCGTCAATTGCTTGTTATTTTAAAACATCCATCCAGTAACACTAGTAATTACTACTGTAGAAATAATAATTATGGATCAATTAAATACATGCATGGGATTTGATAAGACAGTTTAAAAGATATAAGTAAAAACCATTGAACAGAGGCCCCCTGATCACTGTGGGCCCCTAGGCTTCAGCCTAGGTTAGCCTGTGCATTAATCCACCCCTAGATATTGGAGTCAAGGGAATCTACCAATTCTCCTTGGTTAAATCCAGTGTCGATTAAAAGCAGGCCGAGTCTAACCGATTGAGCAGTTCATCAAAGTGTGGCATTGGGTATGCATCAAATTTAGACAGTGCAAATTTAGACCACCGGGCTGCTCCAATCACTGTGGGACTCCTTGATTACTCCCATGTCAAGCACAGACTTGAGTTCATCCCAAACCACATTTTTTGGTAAATTGTACCACCACACCTGGCTGTGTACCACCACGTGTGGAGGAGTCTCGGTGTGATGCTCTATGAGGTCCATGCAACCGAGTAGAGGTGAAAACACATCAGAGAATTCTCCTTGAAACCTGGCATGGTGATGACACTATGACACTTTGATGGTCTGTAAGTGCTCTCTGGGACAGTGAGAGGTGGTTTCCACAGGGGACTGGGGTGAATTGGGCTGCAATAGTTGACTCATAGTCGACTTCACTGACTATCGTGACAGTGATCTCAAAGGGTTCTTTCCACTTTGTGAGTAATTTAGAGCTCGATGTGGGTAGTAAAATGAGTACCTTATCTTCTGGTACAAATTCCTGTAGCCGAGTACCCCTGTCTTATACTCAGGCCTGTCGTTATTGGGTCTGACACAAACTGTCCTGTGTTAGGTGACTTAAGGTTTGGAGTTTTGCTCTCAGGTCCAGAACATACTGAATTTCTTTTTTGCTGTTAGTAAGTCCCTTCACCCAATTTTCCCTAAGCCGTGAAGCTTGTGCACATATAATAATTTGAATGGGGAGAACCCCGTGGAGGAATTCGGGACCTCTCTTAATGCAAACAACAGGGGGTTCGAGCCACCTATCCCAATTCCAAGCCTCAACATGAACATACTCACGAATCATATTTTTAAGGGTTTGATTAAAACATTCGCCAGCCCATCCATTTGTGGATGGGAAACACTGGTATGAATCGATTTAATCCCTAATAATTCATACAGTTTGAAAAGGGTGCGTGACATAAATGTAGTGCCCTGGTCAGATAGGATCCCTTTCGAGATTCCAACTCTGGAGATAACATGGAAGAGTGCCTCTGCAACACTGCGTGCTGAGATGTTGCGAAAAACCAAGGCTTCCAGGTATCGTGATATGTAGCCCACTGAAACTAACACAAAATGATACCCTCATGCAATCCGTTCAGCTCTTCGGTACCAACAATTGGGTCATCTCTTCCTTGGTGTGAGTGTCACTTGATATAACCTATCCTTAATAACTGAAAAGCATGAGTGGGATAGCACAAGATTAGGCTGAATTTGCTGACTATCAGTTACACTCACTTGGTTGATGGTGTGTCTCAGGGTTTCATCCCGTGACTGTTCCAAGAGAAAATCCCTGAGGAGAATCCCTGCATAGTGTGGAGGGGCGGAGTCCTCCCCACCCTCCTGTCCCCCTGACCACCTCCCCAGCAACACTGCGCACATTCCACACCATGCCTCACTACTACAGGACCCATCCACAAACATTTCTCTTACTAACACCCGAAACTCTGGCCAGTTTCTCCCAAGAATTAGTGGATAGGTGAGACGAGGACTAACCACCACCTCTACTCTATGCTTTTGCCCCTGAAATGTAATAATGACTGGCACCAGCAGATAATTGTGAATCCCTGTGCACTCCTTCTTCAGTTGTGCACTACCCAATGCCCCACATTGAATCAGGCTTTGATGGACAGTGGTCTAGTTACACCCTGAGTCCACCAAGGACTGATTTGAAATCTGACACGTGGTACATTCCTGCTCAATTGAGGGAGGCCTGCAGGAGGTCAGGGATCTGGAGCAGTGTTCCCACTTCTGTGAGAGAATGCTGACCCTGGAAATGCCTGGGTTCCCTGCTGTGCCAGCAAACCTGCCCTGGTCCTGGTGGGCAGAAGAAGGAAAGTGGGGAAGCGTGGAGAAAACTGGGTTCAGGGGGCCTGTTTCGGGGCCCTGGCACCTTGGTTCCAGGGAGCGGGGACCAGGGGAGGAGTAGGGAGAAGAGAGAGACAATACCATTCCTGTCAGGAGTTTACAGGACCCCTTTATGTATAGCTTAAGGGGCAGCCAACCTTGGTGAGCTGCAGCAACTGGAAATGTCAGCAGTGCTACTCTTGTGTTCAGCCGACACACTGCAGGCCTGCCCTCATAATGCTCGGATACCCCAGCTGTGTCCACCCGATAGCAAGGGGAGGAGTCGGAGAGCCCATTCATACTCTGGTCATTCCAATCCAGCTGCCGCATGCTCGAAAAGCTCAATGAAGGCCTCTGAATCGTTGGTGGAGGCCATCTTGGTGAGCATCACATGTGGAATGGTGGCAGGGGACAAGGCTGAAGATGTGGTGCACAGCAGCATCTTCTGGAGTGCCCACCAGCTCTCGGCCTGCTCCTGCATGATGGCTTCAAAGTGCAGCTGCTGCTCATTGTGCAGGTCAAGAAGTGCTTTATGTTGGGTTTGGTGGAGGTTGGCAAGGGACATTATAATATCGCTGAGTGAAGAGGCTTCCATTGCGGCATCTGAGTCCTCCTCGATCCCGGGTTTCAGCACCACTGTAGAACCTAGAGTGTATAAGTGTGGTGGAAGACTCAGGAGGCAGGAGGAATTTCAGCAGAGTGCCATGCTCACATTTATTTTCACTGCGATTTTCAGCACACTTTCAAAACTCATCCAAAAAATATAAACAGTCCACTAATATCTCTTTTCACTACTTGATATTGTGTTAATGCAAATTGAATACAAAAGTCTCACACAATGATATCATTCACTGTCTTTTTATTCAAGAGTAAACACTCCCACCATTACAAAAATTTCATACTTAACAACAATTTTCCTTATTATTTTCAAGAAGACATTACATTACAGAAGGCAGTAAAAACAAAGAAATATCAAACATATCAAAGGGGCTGAACACCACAACAAGCTTCTAAACACACAAATGGAATAACCTATCACTTCAGAGCTGCAATTTTAAACAGTCTTATATACACTGTCTAGACAAACCTCATTCTTTATATGGCCAGAAGGGCAAAAAAAGAACATAGTAATATATTGAGCAGGGGTAAAATAGATTGCTTCTTGTACTAAAATGTTCAGCCACAAAAAAGGCAACTCACAATTAAATTTGGACATGCCTTGATTTCATTCTTGCCCATTTGTCTGAAATTTCCTCAAAGTGTATGGATCATTATCTCTATTGATATGACTGCCAGATGCGCTAATCAGTCTTGGTCCATTGTAGATTACAAATCATTTTTTATGAGTTTCAGTTTACTGAAAGACTTCTCTGGAGAGTCCACTGTGACAGGCATAGTAAAGAGCAGTCTTAATGCAACAACCAAATTTGGGAATACTGATTCGAGGTTTCTCTCAAGTATAAAGTTCAGTTTTTCAATTGAAGTTTGCACTCACACAGAAGACCACTTGCACTATAGACGTCATTCAACACATCCTGTGATGTTGCAGCTTAGCACCTTGCAGACTCTTCTAAATTCTCCTTTGAAATTTCATCTGTAGAATGAAATGAAATTCTCTGAAATCTGCCTCAGATTTTCAAATCTGGTGTTAAGTTCACTGCTTATGGTGTCAGTAATTACAGAAAAAATTGTTTCTTTGAAATGGAGTTGGGCATCCTGGTCCCCTGGATGATAAGGTTTACCAGTGCTCACTTTATACTGAACTGTTGTGCTTTCTGTTACGTTTCTGTATGAACTCTGTAGAAACATCAAATTCTGTAGCTAAAAGATGAGCAATTGACACAACGTTTTTCAAATGCATCCTCTGTGTACTGGAAGAAGAACTTTTTCAGACTGTCAATCAACAAAACAGCTGTATCCAGCAAAATCTCGGTAGACTGGTGATGCTGGCATGTGTGATTTCTGTCAGCATGTCATTCCAAATAACAAGACAAGTCATAAATTCCATACTCTGTATTTCATTAGACAGGGCATGTACCTCTGAAGAAATTTTCAGATTTTCAGAAGTCTTTAGATTCATGCTCAAGATTTTTCAAGTATGCCACCGAGCTGATACCTCAGAGCTTTTACCGCGTCCAGTTTTGCCTCCCATCTCGTATTGCTCAGGGGTTTTAATGTTATATCAACAAACTGTTTCAGAATGTCCCAGCGTTTCACTGATGATGCAATCATAGTGTACAATCTTTGAACAGTTCTGAAAAAAATTCGAACACACTCTATTTGAAGACGCAGCATCACACAATAGCAAATTAAGGCTGTGGCTTGTACATGGCATAAACAATGCATCTGGATTCTTTTCCAGAATCAAAGCTTGTACCCCTTGGTGAATCCCTCTCATATTTGATCTGTTATCATAACTTTGACCCCAACAATTCAATAGGTCAATCCCTAGATTTTACAGTGTGGAAAGTCTCTGTAAGCCCTTGATTTGTTGTGTCATTAACTATGCTCAATCCCGCAAATGATTCCTATATCTTAGCCACTTTGTTTTCATCAATGTCAACATGTTGAATTATGATTGAGGCTTGCTCTTGCTTATATATGTCAGGCATGCAATCAAATTCAACAGCATAATATTTCGCATCTTTAACTTGTTTACTGACTTTATGTAACATACAATCTGTGATGGATTTTAAGAATTCATTTTGTGTATACCAATTTAAATATGAAGTACAGTTTTTTCCATCAAAAATTTTTGCACGTGTTGAGCCATGACAGTGTCATAACGGGCTAAAACTTTGATTAATCTAAGGAAGTTTCCTTTTCTTGGATTTCCAATCAGGGCATTTTTACCTTGTAAATGTAAGTTTCTGCAAGGAACAAAATGCAGTCCAACACACTGGTCAGCACTTGCTTCCATCTCAACCTTTCTTCTTCAATTGCTGTTTGTAGTTGATTATCTGTGCATTTTCCCAGTCTTACCCTAGTTTCAAGTTCCTTCCATACAAGGTAAGCATCAATATGGTTGTGTCCTCTTTCATGTTGCCATAATCTACTTGACACACATCGCCAGTTACTGCATCCTTTCACGAAACGGCTGTTGTTTGCTTTTTTTCCACCGAAAACTTTGCACACAAAGCAGTATACTTTGTTTGCTTTATGGTAAAACATCAGCCAGTCCCATTCTACTCATTCCATCCATCCATTTTTTGTACTGCTTATCCTACACAGGGTCGCGGAGAGCCTGGAGCCTATCCCAGGGAACTCGGAGCACAAGGCGGGGGACACCCCATTGCAGGGCACAATTAGGAATGGACCATCAGGGCATTTCAGAGGACCATTCTCAGTCAGCATCATACAAAATGAATCAGTGACTTTACCTGGGCAATGTCAGTTTGAAGGGTCTGGGTCATGATCGACCAACACCTCGACATTTACATTCTCTGCTTCTTTACTTTGCTGTTCCTCGCTATCATCAGTGACACTGGTGGTGGGCGTTCTTGGTCTCCTGATGGGCTGTCCTGCTTCATTCTCATGGAGAGTTGGTATACCTTACATGTTAGCGCCTTCAGTGTCAAACACTGTGGCCTCCCTCTCACTAGCCTGCAGTCCGAGGTGCTGCTGGTGACTTGAATGCTGTTCTGTCATAGTGTTTCATAGCTGCAGAGTGTTGCTTATTTATTGCTAATCTGCTGTCCTGTCTCACTGCTAGCATCCTCACTGACGCCGTCACCATTAGTATCGCTACTCTTACCCTGTCTGTCATTGGAATCATCACGACCAATATTTTGTTTATTCTGATTTGTAATGAACCAATTTGTAGGGGAATGTTTCATCCTTTTCACCTCTTCATCCCAATTTTTTTTTTACATTTTTGCTTTTGGGCACCTGACAAGTGCCTTTTTCCTTCCACCATGTGCTCTTTTTTTAAGTGACGGGAGAACGAGTTCACTTTCACTTATCACTTTCTATAATTTACAGATTGGTTTACAGAATAATGGTTAAAATGTGTTCATGTATATAAGATTTAAATAAAATAAAATAAATAAACAATTAAAAATAATTCCAAAGTGTTGATTTTGGGCCCTCTAGCATCCTGGTGGGCCCATATGCCTGGCATATTCTGCATCCCCTGTGACAATATAGTATACAGTTTAGAAGGGAATTGCACTATCCGGTGTCGCCCAGATGAGGATGGGTTCCCTTTCAAGAGTTCAATTCAATTCAATTTGTATAGCGCTTTTAAGAATGGACATTGTCACAAAGCAGCTTTACAGAAATAAATGGATTCAAAATATATTGTAAATATGTGAATTTATCCCTAATGAGCAAGCCAGAGGCGGCGGTGGCAAGGAAAAACTCTCTGAGACAATATGAGGAAGAAACTTTTAGAGGAACCAGACTCAAAAGGGAACCCATCCTCATCTGGGTGCAATGGATAGTGAGATTATAAATAAATCCCTTCTATTATTGTGTACTATATGGACAAATAGTGCAAATGTGCAACCAGTAAATTCATCACAGTTTTCGCAAGAAGTCTAGTTGGTTAAAATCTATCCACTGTCCACTGATGGAGTCCTGAGTATGAAGCTGCTCATGGCAACTGCAGCCCCAAAGCCACCACAGCAATCACAGTCCCAAGCCATCACAGTACAACTCCCCAATGAGATCCCCAAGCCATCTCCACTTTTGTCCTCTAATGGTTAAGGACAATGTACTTTGCATGCAGAGTGCAAGCAGGGACTCCAGAAAGACTAGCTATTACAGCATAACTAAAAGGGAGAGCCAGAAGCTAACACAGACATGAGGGCACCCTGGGACATAAAGCAGCCAGCCACTCCACCGTTGACAAAGTTGAGTGAACACGTGAGAGTGGGGTTGCGACAGCATCCAAATATCCCAGTTCACCACAACACTCTATGCCTGTGAACCCTCCAGACCTGCTCCTTTATCTAAGAAAAAACTATTCACAAAAGGCTTGACTAAACAAATATGTTTTCAGCCTAGACTTAAACACTGAGACTGTGTCTGAGCCCCAAACACTAAGTGGAAGGCTGTTCCATAGCTGTGGGGCTTTGTAAGTGAAAGCTCTACCCCCCAGCTGTAGCCCTCACTATTCGAGGTACCAACAAATAGCCTGCACCTTTTGATCTAAGTAGGCGTGGCCGATCATAAAAGACCAAATGTTTGCTCAGATACTTTAGTGCTTTATAGGTCAATAGTAGTATTTTATAATCAATACGAAATTTGATTGGGAGCCAATGCAGTGTGAATAAGATAGGAGTGATGTGGTCATATCTTCTGGTTCTAGTAAGGACTCTCGCTGTTGCATTCTGGACTAACTGGAGCTTGCTTATGCACCTACTAGAGCATCCAGACAGCAAGGCATTACAATAATCCAACCTAGAGGTAACAAAAGCATGAACTAATTTTTCTGCATCATGTAGTGACAGTATATTTCTTATTTTAGCAATATTTCTGAGATGAAAGAAAGTGATCCTAGTAATCTAGATGTCTAATCTAAACTTATCTACATTAGCTTCAAATGAAAGACTAGAGTCAATAATCACACCAAGGTCTTTTACTGCTGCACATGATGAACCAGAAATGCCATCCAGACTTATTATGTAATCAGAAAGCTTACTTGTGGTCCTAGTGCAAGTACTTCTGTCTTGTCAGAATTAAGTAAGAGAAAGTTAATAAGCATCCAGTGTCTAATGTCCTTTACACTTTCCTCAACTTTATTAAGCTGGTGTCTGTCATCTGGCTTTGCTGAAACATACAACTGTGTGTCATCAGCGTAACAGTGGAACCATGTTTACGACTAATTTTGCCAAGAGGTAGCATATATAAAGAAAAGAGCAGTGGGCCTAAAACAGAGCCTTGCGAGACACCAAACTTTACCTTAGTATGCATAGATAAGTCACCATTTACGTCTAAAAACTGATAACGATCAGTCAAATAAGACCTCAGCCAGGAGAGGGCCGTTCCCTTAATGCCTACTACATTTTCTAGTCTACCCAGGAGAATAGCATGATCAATGGTATCAAAAGCTTCACTAAGGTCAAGCAGCACAAGCAAGGAGACACAACCCTGATCAGAGGCCAGTAGTAAGTCATTTACCACTTTAACCAGTGCTGTCTCTGTGCTATGATGAGGCCTAAATCCTGACTGATACATTTCATGAATGTTATTCCTATGTAGGTATGAGCACAACTGCTGTGCAACAACTTTTTCTAGGATCTTGGAGATTTGAGGGGAGGTTTGATATTGGTCTATAGTTAGACAGCTGACAGGAGTCAAGGTCAGGTTTTTTAATCAAGGGCTTGATAACTGCTAGTTTAAAAGATTTAGGTACATAGCCAGTGCTAAGGGAAGAACTGATTATCTTTAGAAGAGGTTTGATTGTTTCTGGAATTATCTGTTTGAAGAAACATGTAGGTAAAGGATCTAGTATGATGTTGATGAGGAAATTAGTGACATTAGTTCGGTCTCTTGAAGGGGAGTAAAACATTGTAATTGTTGATCTGATATTATTATATTATTATCTACAGGGTTTGTTTTAAAACTGTCCAGTTTTAAATTAATAGTCTGAATTTTCTGCCTGAGATTTTCAGTTTTACCATTGAAAAAATTCATGAAGTCATGACTGCTATATAATGATTGTGTGCATGTTTCTATTATGGTCTCATTCCTAGTTAATTTTGCTACAGCATTAAATAAGAATCTAGGATTATTTTTGTTATCATCAATTAAGGTGGAGAGAGACATTGATCTAGCAGCACTAAGAGTTTTTTTTATAGGTCAAAAGGCTCTCCTTCCATGCTATTTGAAATACTACCAATTTAGTTTGACGCCATTTACTTTCTAATTTTCAAGTGGTCTGTTTTAAGGTTTGTGTGTGATCGGTATACCAGGGTGCTAGCTTTTTCTCTCCAATTATTTTTGTTTTAAGTGGAGCTACCTTATCTAGCGTGTAGCAGAACATTGATTCTAAGCATTTAGTTGCCTGGTCAAGTTATTTGGGATCAGACGGTGATCCAGTCATGGTTGATAAATCTGGGAGATTACTGATAAAACTCTGTGCAGTTGCTGATGTGAATGTACGTTTGATGCGGGGACGTGGCAAGGTGCATATATTATGATTAAGACATATTTTAAATGAGATGAGGTAATGATCTGAGATAGCTTCAGACTGCAGAAATGTGGCTATATTTTCTATAGTTAATCCGAATGGTAGTATTAAGTCAAGTGTGTGACCACCACTATGAGTGGGTCCTATTACATTCTGATTGACCCCTACTGAATCAAGAATGGACACAATCACTGTTCTTAGAGGGTCATCTGGATTATCAAAATGAATATTAAAGTCTCCAACAATTAATGCTTTGTCTAAAGAAACAACCAGGTTGGAGATGAAATCCACAAATTCACATAGGAATTCCGGATATGGCCCTGGGGGTCTGAAAATAATAATTAGTGGAATCACCTGGGTAGACTTATTTTTTGTGGCTACATATGTTATGTTAGCATAAAGAACTTCAAATGCGTTGAATTTATGACTAGGTTTTTTTTTGTGACATCTTGATTATCATTATAATAATTTATATTATAAATGACTGTGATACCTCCTCCTCTGCCAGTTAGACGGGGCTGATGTATGTAACTGTATCCAGGAGGACTAGCTTCATTAACTGCTACATACTCATTTGGTTTAATCCACGTTTCTGTTCAACACAGTACATTAAACTCCTGATCAGTAATGGTTTCATTAACAATAAGCGCTTTAGACGTAAGAGATCTAATATTCAACAGACCTAGCTTCAGATCAAAGGTGCTGGCTATACATTCGGTTTGATTTTATTTTATGTTAATTAGGTTACTAAAACAAACTGTCTGAGTATTTCTACATTTTTGTTTAGCTCAGGGAACAGACGCAGTCTCAATACGGTGGAACCTCAGTGACGACTCAGTGCAGCTAGCAGACGGTCGATTTAGCCTGCTTGTCTGCTCCCTGGCCTTGGCTCTGGATTGTCACAGATTAACTAGGCCTGTTCTGAGACTATGTGCTATGCTGCAAGAAATGAGAGCAGCACCTTCCCGAGTGGGATGGACACCGTTCCGCCCTAAAAGGCCAGCCTTGCCCTCAAAACTAGTCCAATTATCTATAAAGCCCACATTGTTTTCGGAGCACCACCTGGACATCCAGCAATTCAGCAGCCATAACCTGCTGTAAGCTACATCGCCATGCCGCATTGGGATAGGGCCGGAGCATACTACTGCATCGGACATCGCCTTCGCTAATTTACACACCTCTACAATGTTACTCTTAGTAACCTCTGACTGATGAAGGTGTATATCATTAGCTCCTACATGAAAAACTATCTTTGAGAACCTGTGCTTGCCTAAGACCCTAAGATTACCTGCTATGTCCGGCACCCTGTCTCCTGGTATACACCTAACTAAAGCTGCTGATGCCCCTAAAGGCCTAGCTAATTTCATGTGCCACAAGATAGAGTCTCCTATAACCAGAGCTCTTTCAGGTTTCTCAGTGGGTGCCTCACTGAGGAGAGCAAACCTGTTAGACACGTGAAGTGGAGACGAGTGGTGCTCCCTTGGGCGAGCCTTAGCGTTAGCTTTGGCTTTGCGATTATGTCACCGAGTCGTCACCCATTCGTCCCGCTGTGAGGGCTCTAATGCCAGAGTTGGGGGATTGCTAACTCCGCCTAAGACATCCAGACTTTCCCCTACAGAAACTACACTGCTCTCACCCTCTCTAGATTCTGGATGCGCACCTCTAATGCTGCAGAGTCTAGTTCCTCTCAAGGTTTCTTCCTCATATCGTCTCTGGGAGTTTTTCCTTGCCACCGTTGCCTCTGGCTTGCTCATTAGGGATAAATTCACAAATTTAAAATTTATATCCTGGATTTATATATTTCTGTAAAGCTGCTTTGTGACAATGTCCATTGTTAAAAGTGCTATACAAATAAAATTGAATTGAATTGAATATCTGACACTCAGCCATGGATTTGTAAAAACTGTGGTCTGCCAGTTAGGTAGTCCATTATCCATGAGATAATAGATTCATCCAACCGCATCAGCTGAAGTTCCCCCCCCCAACTGTTAAGGCTATATGGTTTATGGTAAGTAGAAGAATATAATCCTCACAGTGCTACCTGATGTGTTCAGGTAGGAGTATGCCCTGTTCAGCAGATAGATAACTGCATCATCCACACCAATTCCATCCAGGTTGGCAAAATGTAGTGGGCCTTGTGCAGCTTTGACCAGTGTTTGAAGGTAAGCTAATATCAGTCTTTTGTGGTCTTCATTATGTGTGATGTTAAGGCCACCAGACGAAAGTCACCATGGTCACCTCTGGCTTGCTCATTAGGTTTCAAGATAAATCTGGATTTCTGTAAAGCTAGTTTGTGACAATATCTATTGTTAAAACGCTATACTAATAAAATTGGAAGGAACTGAAATGTGAATTTCAATTTAAAATTTGAATTGATGTAAAGAAACAATGGCAAACAATGGCAAACTGTGCAAAAGCAACAAATGGGCTGTAATGATATGGTATACCATTACAGTAATGGTATACTTCCACAGTAACTTATGTGGACCTGATAAATTTGCCAGAGTGCAGATACAAGGCAGTTGTTCCTAATAAACTGGGAACTGAGTCTATATGTCAACAATATATGTATGGTATGTACAAGGGATTTTCCTAACTAACCTCTGTTATGTAATCCATTGAATATGCATTTACCCTCATGCAAGAATTGCAGAAACCTTATGTTTTATTCATTGTGAATAAGCCATGAATTGAGCCATGAATTTTAAAAACAACCTCTGAATATCTGATAGCAAATGACTGTGGTCAGTAAGAAAACTACTCGTACATCCTTGTTTTTTTCTTGCTTCTGTTTTTTCCTCTCCAGTTGCTTCTTAATTTCCTCTCGCCATTTGCCCCTCCAGCTGTATCTGTGCCTGCCTCATCTATTTCTCACTCTCTGTGTTTGTTTTCCTGTAACAGTGACATGGTCTCTTTTCTCCATAACTACCCAACCCCCCTTCACACACACACACACACCCCGACACCACCACATTTCACAAATGTACAGATCAATGGCCAGTTGCTATGGCAATGAAAAAACCCAGTCATTTGGCTGCCTGGCACTTCTCAGTAAATGAAAGCTCCCTGCTCACCCAGGCTATAGGAAGCTACACAAGAGCCGATCTAAAAGCTTTGGATGACGAGGCTGTCTATAACCATGATGGACTCTTGGAAAGCTGATCAACTTTATTCAAAGAATACTAGTGGGGCTAATTATAATAAAACAAACACTGTGTTTTACATGAACCAATAATTAATATTCCCTACATTGTAAAACTTGAAGCACTATATGAAATATTATAATGAACAAAATTTAAGATTAAAGTAAATGATTTCGTACACTACAGTAAAGTAACCATGTAACCAACTAAAAACAGAACAGGTGTGCCTGTAACAACACAAGAAAATGAATCTGAGGAGAAGCAATCTTAGTTAGGTTTCTTCCTCAGTGAACACATGTGCTAGTCAAACGAACAAAGCAGTGTTATATGGGTAATCCATGACCACTAGTTGTACTCTACCCATGTTTTCTATCACTACAAAATGACAGACACTGAAAAAAACATTGCACTATAGGGCATAGTTTAAGTAAATATGGCATAGTTAAAGAACGATTTAGATGCAGTATAAAAATTATTCCAATTCCTCTGAACACAGTGGAGGAACTCCAATTAGAGTTTATTATAAAAACCTCTGAAAAGTAGAAACCTTCTAGAGACCTTGACATAATTAATTCATTGCAGTTCAGCTCAATTTTATTTATATAGTGCTTTAACAGTAAACAATGTTACAAAGGGGCTTTACAGAAGTGTGTGGATTTAGATTTCTAATGAGCAAGTCAGAGGCAACAGAGGCATGGAAATTTCCCTGAGACAATACAAAGAAGAAACCTTGAAGGGAGCCAGAATCAAAACAGAAACAATCCTCTTATGGGTGACACTGGATAGTGCAATTATAAATCGTTACTATTCCACAATTATATATTACAAAGTCAAACACTACTGAGTGTTTGACTAGTGTTACTATTCCACAATTATATATTATAAAGTCAAACACTACTGAGTTTGTCGAAAGGATGGTCAGTATAAGCAACAGGCTCGTTTGTGTTATAGCAAAAGTTTTTCAGTATGAGTTTTTAGTATTCAAGTAAACTTTTCCACTGAAGAACGCATGTGGCATCCATATGGGACCATCCACAGCAGCAGAGAGTGAGTTACAAGTGTAGAAAGCTCCAAGCAGAAGTAGAGCATCAGGATGAATTAGGCAGGTCCAAAGGTCAAAGAGAATCAGCATCCGGCACTGGCTTGCCATCAGACAACAGAAGTAACATATAAAGTTTGGACCAGAAGGGTGTGTCCATGATAGTGAACGAGTCCTGTTATGTTCTGAGATCCCTACTGGGTCTAAACTAGACACAAACCCTGCTTTCAAAGAATGTTGTGGAATATCAAAATGAATATTAAAATCTCCAACAATTATTGGTATTTTCTGCCAAAAAGTTTATGTTCAAAAGGAAGTTTGCTAATTCTTGTAGAAATTCAGAATACAGCCCTGGTGGCCTGCAAATACTAATTAGTTGAAATGACTGAGTAGACTTATTTTTTTTGGCTACATTTATTATTTTAGTGAAAAGTAAGCAAAATAGAGCAATATATGCAGGGCCATAAACTTACTGTAAGCATGTGACTTTCCATGTAATGTAAAACCATAAGTTCTCTCTCTCTCTCTCTTCCTCCCTCCCTCTCGCTCCTTAGCAGTGTGTATGAATGTGAGCCTAATGAGACTGAAATGCAGAGGAAGCTGGGAAGAGGGCTGTGCACAGGAGATACCCTTACAATTTGATGGATCTAGAATGTTTTTGCAAGAAAAAGTGGGAAAATATTGCCAGGTCAAGATGTGCCATGCTGATAGACTCTTACCCAAAAAGAATGAGTGGTGTAATAAACTCAACAAAGTTTATTACTTCAACAAAGTATTAGCTTAGGGATGTGCACACTTATGCAACCAGGTTATTGTAACCTTTTTATGTTTCCTATTTTTCCCTAAAATGTTTCTGATTGTTTTTCACTTAATTTTTATACATTGTAATTTAACATTGAGGGTGGGAAAAGTTCTGACATGATTTATCTTGGTTTAATTTTTTCCATCACAAAAACTTGATATTTTAACAGGGGTGTGTAGACTTTTTATATCCACTGTATAAAGCCCACACTGCTTTCAGAGCAGCACTTCACCAAGCACTTGACTAAGGTCAGCGACCACCTGCTACAGCCCCATGCTGCACTGGGACGTGGGCAGAACGTGATGGCATTACTACATTGCCTTTGCTAATTCACACATCTCTAAAATGTTATCCAAATGAATAACTACCTTAGTAAACCTGCGCTTGCCTAAGACCCTAAGATTGCCTGCAATGTCTGGCATCCTGGCTCATGATATATATATATATATATATATATATATATATATATATATATATATATATATATATACACGCACTGTATATAAATACTTACAGGTGTAGCATTAAAGTACCCCTTGGAATTTTAATTTATGTGGATCACTTTACATAAGGCATTTATTATTGCTTCAACAACCATAACAAACCCATCACGGAGACCACTGAGAAGGAAAACATTTAATAAATAATTTTCTTTAGTCCCCAGGAAGGGTAAACATATGCAAAGCTCTTAAAAAGTACAATCTTTGTCTCTTTGTCTCTATTTTGGAGCACCTGTACACCTGCACATTCACTCAATCATCCAGTCACCCAATCATGTGGCAGCAGCACAACGTATAAAATCATGCGGTACCGGTCGAGAGCTTCAGTTATTGTTCACATCAAACATCAGAATGGGGGAAAATGTGACCAAATAATTGTAGGATTGTCTGATTGAATAATTGCCTGAATGAGCAGGCAACTGTTCCTGTGGCAGGCTGGTGAGTGTATATATATATATATATATATATATATATATATATATATAATATATATATATATATATATATATATATATATATATATATATATATATATATATATATATATATATATATATATATATATATATATATAAAATCTACCATATCTACCAATAAATATTAGTAAAGCTTGGAGAGAAATTGTTGCATTGTAATTTTTCTTGGCACCTGAAAAAGGTGATCTCACCTATGATACTTTTTGTGCATGCAGTATATTGCACATAACATTTACCTCACATCCCTTTTAAAAATAGCTAAACAGATTTACAATACATAACATCTATCAAATTTTAAAAATAGTTTTAATTTACTTTACATAATGACAGAAACTGTGCTCTTTCCTATATTAGTGTACTGATTGATTTCACACATGCTTTAAAATATATTGTTGCACTGAATCATGCTTGTAGTCATCACCGAAGCCTTTCCCATTCCAACTTCCTGTGATGCATTTTGCTACTCTTCTCCTTTGCCATGTTGATGCAAGCATTGTGCTTGTTGCTCTGCAAGTGGTTCCAGTACTTGATGAGTTCACTCGGCTGAAACTGGTGGGAAGTGATAAGGTGACTGTATTTGCAGCTTGAGTAGGAGACTCTCCAGTGGTTGAAGAGAAACTCATTTGGCGGTGGCACAGGATCAATACGCAGCTTTGCTAAGCAGATCCCAACATATACGTCCTCAAGATGCAGACGACGTATACTTAATGATGCCTGGTAGATCTTGCCTGCCATGTCTCCAGAGAACACATAGCCTGTGCCAGAACAGAAGATGGGGTACCTCTCACTGGAATAGAGCTCTGGAGGCATGTACCACTTGCTGTCTTTGTTGCGATTTGGTGCATATCCTCGCATTAGGTAGCCGGTAAAATAGTTGTGCTGAGGTGGTAACTCTGGCTTCAGCAGCTTTTGGATTAAATACTCTGTATTGACAAACATGTCGCTATCAGTCTTCATGACGTACCTGGTATGAGGACAATACTCGGCAACCCAGTTCATGCCCATCAGCGTCTTGATGGTAAGATTGTAGTAAGTGTCCGTGAAGTCCTGCTGTATGATATCATGGTGCTGGAAGCTTTCTTCCACAATGGTGCTCTGAGGGTGGCCATCAGGACTGCTTTTCATGCCCATGAGAAAGAGACGCACAAAGCCCACGGCCATGAACATGCTCTCGTTTCCCCATGTTTGCCTGATGGCATTCCTGGCCTCCACATGTCCTGGCTCTACTGCAATGAGCAGAATGAGAAAGGGGCTGCTGTCTTGACATTTGTAGGGTTCATTCAGCAAATACCTGTATGGATTAGGTGCCAGCTGCTCTCCCACACCCATTTCTCTGTGCAAGGTATTGCCATTTGTTTTGTTAGTGCTGAGGGATGCTTCCATTCCTGAGATGCTTTGGACTACAACCTCTGATTGGTGAGAACTGAAGTTCATAGGTGGCTTAGAAGGAACAAAAAGTGACTCCCTCCAGAGGCTTTGCAGTGAGCTTTGGTTGCCCTCAGCTTGTTCCTTTACTGGATGCAAGTCATGCATTGTGTAGGCCACGGTGTTTTCTCGTAGTCCTGATTGACTGGGTAGCCAGTCTTTGCAGTTGAGAAAGATGGTGAAAAGTAAGGCCAGCAAAAGCAGGCCCATCATGTGCATACGGAAGAGTGACCTCTTGATATTCCACGTCATCTTGATTGGACAGCAGTGTCGCCGTCGCCACTGCATGTTACAGATATGTGCTGCTTGGGAAAGTGTGGTGGTGCAATTTAGTGAGTTCAAACACGTGTTATGAGAAGCCTGAGGGTTATCTGATGGTAGAAAGCTGGCAGTTGGGTATGTTTGGACCCCAGGCAGAGCTAGAGAAAGGATGACATGTTGCCGATGAGCATTTCTGGGACACACTGCTCCACACTGCTCTCTTCTTTTCAATAACAGCAAAGCTTCATACTTCAGTAGAAATTTGCTTCCTCATACCAGTGCTTGCGCTTTCTAAGAAGAAATGGAAAGAACCACAAAATGAATAAATCTGGACTAATATGAATTAAGCACTCACATCTCATTTCACTAATCTCTTTTACACAGTGAAAAGATGAGCCTTCATTAACCAATATTACACTCAGTCACCTTTTCACAGTAGGCATTTGTTGATGTTGATAAAATTGATGCTGTTTCATGCTCATTAATTGGTTAGTCTCACAGGAGAGATTTACAGGCAAAAGCAGTCCCTAGAGGACTAGTGGTTAGACTGTGCCAAATCAAATATGCGGACCAATGATCTGCTGTGGCGACCCCTAACGGGGGGCAGCCAAAAGTAGAACAACATTAATTGCAGGAAGCACATAGTTTACATCAGGTTTGGGCAGTTATCACAAGCATTTTTCCTTTACAATTCTGTGATTCTGTTTCCATGTAGTGCAACAGAAAAATGTTTGTGCTATTTTCAGGAGATTCTGAGTTTGAATCCTGACAATTCCACACCCATCCATGGCCTCAAGTCAAGAGAACAAAATTGGCATAGTCTCCCCACCAGTCACAGTGACACTAGCCTATTGTGGGCATCTGTGTTATCATGTATGTGAAAAAGGGAAGATAGCTCTTTCCACTGAGAGTGTTATGCTGCCCTGTGATGCAGCATGATCAGCAGTTCAAAAATATGGCTGGTTTCACATTTCTTGGAGGAAGCATATCTTAACCTTCCCCCCTCCCTGGTTGGTAGCTGTCATTATAGGGGAGAACTGGTTGGTTATTGGAATTTGCAGGTGACCAAATTGTGAACAAAGTGGGGAAAATCCAAAATAAAAGCTGTGACTCACCAAGCACTATGCAGGTTTGCTGATCTTCAACACATTACTTCGATTAGGTAGAAGTGCTTGACCTATGACATACATAACAAAATAGAATCAGGTTTTTATTTTAATGGAAAGTGCTTGCAAGGACTGGCCAAACCTTTTTTGCTTTGTGTTTTCTGGTAAGACCACCACAGTATATCGTAAAGATTATGAAGTTTTCTTGTGTTATATCACTGTAATAATAATTGAAATTGAATATATTTTAAACAATTGTCACAGGGCACATACTATATATTAAATAAATGTTTAACAAATGTTCAATACCATTTCAATACTATTCGTGTATTTGTGTGTTTGTATTTTCTTGCCTAAACCCTCTGTCTCTTATTTGCATTTTTAGTCTTTGTGTATGTTTGTAGCATTTTCTTGTGTGGGTAGTTTTTATGTAACTTTTAAAAGTTACTGCTATAAATTGAGAAACTATAGGCTGTCTTATGTAAGGAAATATTTAAAAGGTATGAATGTGGATAAGCACTCCTCTTTGCTTATCAGAGATATCTGGTATATTTACCAGATATCTCTGGTTTCGGGTGTTAGTGCGAGAAATATTTGTAGGTTGGTCTTGCAGTAGCGAGTCATGGTGTGAAATGTGTGCAGTGTTGGCTGGGGAGGCAGTGCCAGGGCTGTTAACATAGGTCCGGGAGATACAGAGGGTGGGGAGGGCTCTGCCCCTTCACCCTTCATGGGGATTCCCTTTGGAGCAGTTGTGTGAAGACCCTGAGGCATGCCTTTGACCAAATAAGAGTAAGTGTAATTTAGCCCAATTGTGCTATCCCACCCATATTTTTCTGTTATCAAGGTTACATTGAGTGATGCAAGACCAAGGAAGAGATGACCCTATTGTTGGCACTGAAGGACTGTAGGGAAATGGAGTTCAATGTGGCTCATTATAATCCCCTGGCAAAGCATTTAGGGCAGGATAAGACAAGAAACCTTTTCATGGCCTGTTTCTATTGGTACAGGTGGTGCCAACACCCTCAAAAATATGATTTGTAAGTTTGTTCATGATGATGTGTGGAATTGGGATAAGTGGGCAAACCCCTGTTATTTGCAGTACAAGAGGTCCTGCAAGCCTCCAGAGGGTTCTCTCCATTTGATTTATTGTATAGGCGCAAGCCTTATGACTTCTTAGACATCATTAGAGAAAATTGGCAGGAGGGATCTTCTAACAGAAAAAAAGAAAATTCAGTACGTTCTGGACCTGAGAGCAAAACTCCACACCTTGATTCACCTAATGCAGGAGAATTTGCATCAGACCCAAGAACAACAATCCTGACTGTATGACAGGGGAACACGGCTATGGGAATTTGCGAGGAGAGAATTGTGCAATGGGGGAATTGTGCTCATTTTACTACACACATCAAGCACTAAATTACTCGCAAAGTAGCAAGGGCCCTTTGAGGTCACATTGAGAAGTCGACTATGAGGTCAGTTGAATGGATAGAGACAATGCACTTCAAATATACACCTCAATCTCCTTAAACCATGGAGAGAGGTGATTTCTGTGGCTCTGGAGATGGTAGTTCCTGAGAGGGAAGAGCTGGGGCTGAAGGTAAATATAAAAGGTGCAATCCAATTCACCCTAGTCCCTTGTGGAGAGCACCTCTCACTGTCCCAGAAAGCACAGGTTGCCGGGTTGCAAGGGGAATATTCTGATGGGTTTTTGCCTCTTGCACGGACCTCACAGAGCACCACATCGACTCTCCTCCAGGCAAGACTGTACACAGTCACCCCTACCAGTTACCTGAACACAAAAAAATGGTTTGGGATGAACTCAAGACGCTTGACATGGGAGTAATCAAGGAGTTCCACAGCGATTGAAGCAGCCCTGTGGTCTTGGTGGCCATGGCCGAGGGGTCAGTCCATTATGGTGTGGACTTTGTGGTGTCTAAACAAATTTAGATCAGATCAGATGACACATTTGACACTTACCCAAGTATTTGATCATTTTCTGCCCGCTTTTATTTGACATTGGATTTAACCAAGGGATATTGGCAGATTCCCCTGACTCCAATATCCCAAGAAAAAAATAGCCTTTTCCACTCTGTTTGGGTTACACCAATTTGCCAATTTGTCACACTTTTTGTTTTGTATGGAGCCCCAGCGATTTTTAAACATCTTAGGGTCAGAATACTCTTCCTGCATAGTGCACTGCTTATTTAGGTAACATTCATTTATAGTAACTCTTGGCAGCTGCATTTACAACATCTGGGGGGGGGGGGGGGGGGGGGGGGGGGGGGGGGGGGGGGGGGGGGGGGGGGGGGGGGGGGGGGGGGGGTCTCAGGCTCCCCAGCCTGAGTCAGGCAGTGGGAGTATGTAGCAGTGGGGGCATAGTTAAGCATCAGCTGCAGATGGAGAGGAGGTGGGTTGAACTGGCAGGTAATGCATGATGCTTCTCAACTGTGTATGATTGCCACCAGTTTATTTATATGTGCTTTGTTGGTTCTTGCAGTAATGCCATGGGCAAAAGAGAGACAGAGAGCTGGTGTAGTTCACTCCCTACCATGCACCCACACAGCGGTATCCGACTGAATCACAGTTGAACTTGAATGCAAACTGGCTGTTTTTTTTTTTCCTTTGGTTGTGCTGCGTTTTTAGTTGATCAGAATCTGAGCTGAAAAGTACACGAGAAAAAAAGTTGGTCCATAAGGACATGGTTTGCCAAGGTTGGTATGAAAGAACTCAAGAGGCCTGCACAGAACCCTGACTTCAACCCACCTTTGGAATGGGATGTTTAATAAGCACATACGGGTATGTCCACATAATTTTGTTATCAGTTAGAAAAAAATCATTGGCAAAAATCATTCCTCAGTGGCCTTCAGAGGAGCTGCTGCCTCTTTTAAAGAATATCATATATCCATCTACAGGTTGAGGAGTTGAGGGATATGATCAACAATATGTAACCTTTTTTGCTGACATTACGTGACTGTAAACAACTGTCTGTGGCTACGGTTGTGATTGTTTCATAATAATGAAGAGATGAAAGTAATATAAAGAGCTTTCAATTACATTATTTTATGTTACTCCTTTTTGCTTGCTTACACTCTCACTATCGTGTTCTTTTGTAAAATTCCTGCTTAGGCTAAAGTAGTTGGTCTGTCTTGAGGAGATAGCTCTAGTAGCCTTTGATTATAAGTACAAATAAGGCAGAACCACAGGGAAAATACAGTGTGTGTGCATGTGCTATTGTGCAGGGGAAGGAGCAGGGTGGGATAACTGTATGAGGCAAAGAAGCAGTCTATTTTATTGGTTAGGGCAGGCTTGGGTGGATTAAGCAGGCCTCCTTTGCAAGGGATTAATGTGTCTGGCAATTAAAGCTTCAGTATGGGATCACCCAACCTATGGGCTGGGATGTCTTTTGACATCCAGGTCAGAGAAGCCTGTCAAGTGGGTCTCCCCAGTGATGTTTCATGTGATTGGCACATGCACAGAGGACAGGCATGAGGTGCTTTGTAGGCTGGCAGGATAGGGGTATGGATTTTACCATCATATATGACTTTTCCTGGTCAGTGGTGTTTTGGAGCACTGGCCAATCGCTGTTCACAGACCTTGGGGAGGATATCATGAGAGAAGAGAAAAGCATACGCCCTATTGCCAGGAGGTTGCAAGTTTGAATCATGATAATGCCAAAGTCATTCATGCTCTCTGGGTGGGAGGGATGGCATACTCTCTCCCCATTGTCAATCACAGAGGCACCAACCTACTGTGGGCATCAAGTATGTGTCAGAGGATCAAATGTGCTTTCCTTTGAGTTTGTTATGCTGCCCTATGATGCAGCAAGAGCAGAACGTTGAAAATATATGGTTGGCAAGCTTCACATGTCTCAGAGGAAGCATGTGTTAACCTTCACCCTCCCTGTTTGTTAGCTGTTGGGTGATACGGGAGATCTGGGATTTGGCAGGTGACTAAATTGGGAGAAAATTGGGAAAATTTGAAAATGGAGCTTCAGAGGGAGGAATTGTGTCCTCATCATCAGATCCCTCAAACACATTAGCTGCATCGCCATCCTCTCCGTAGCTGGGCAGGTCACTTGTATGAGGAGGGGTGGCCCAGCCCCAAACATGCACAAGTGAAGTTGTTGAGCCCAAATTAGCATATTTAAGCTCTGGGGAGCATCCAGAGAGCAGTTGTGTCATCATTCTTTCCCCATCAGAGTCATTCTGATCAGAATCAAGCCTCTGGGAGGTAGCGACTTTCAGCCCATGGAGAATGAACTGGAACCAGTAGGGAGGTAGCTGAAGTTTTCTGGTTGTGCAGTAGCTTTCCCAGGATGTTTTAACCAGCTACAAGTGACGCAGAAGGGATATGAATCCCACCGTGACATAAGGGCACGTCATCCAGGCAGACTGCTGCATCTCAGAGACCTCAAAGGTGCAAAGGCATTAGATGGCAGCACATTACAATAGAAGCTGTGCCACACAGAAATATAGCCTTATCAGCTGTGAAGGTAGGTGAGTAGACTGAAATCTCTAATTAAGTTGGCAGACATGTAAGGGTAACAGGCTAAGTGAAATCGCCTGACTGCCAGTATTTCTATGACATTCATGCCCAGAGGGTGTGTTTACATGTTAAAGAATGTTAGGAAATGTATCCTCCTATGAAAAGTTGAGTGGAAGCCATGGTGGAAATAGAGGTAGAGCAAGAAGAGCTTAATTTTGAGGTCACAAGAAGCATGTTTTCTAAGAATGGGCAGCATGGCCAGGTCCAAACATTCCTCCCATACTTGGATCTCAAACATAAGATAAAGAAGGACAACTAAAACTCACAAGAAATATAGTGCTGGTGGTGGAGCTTCGAAGCATTTTTCTCAGCATTTCTGCTTGCTTTTTTTGTTAATTAGTGGTTATTTCTTAGTGTGCATGTGTGTGAATTTTGTTTTTGTTTTTGTTTAATTATTTAAGATGGTTGATGAGCTGAAAAGCTCAGCATTTTAGCCTGTTTTTGTTAATTAGTGCTTATTTCTCAGTGTGTGTGTATGCGTGTGAATTTTGTTTTTGTTTATGCTGAGTTTTTCAAGATGGTTGACAAGTTGAAAAATGCAAATAAAAAGTGTAAAATAAAAGTAATGCTGCTCTCTCTCATGCATGCCTCTGGAGTCCTCGTTCTCCTCGTGACAACCAGGGCACCACAGTGCATGTAAAATTCAAGGTTATAGAAAAATGCAGCTAGATCTGACCAGCTATCAGCTGCCAAAACACAGACCAAGCTGGTCAGCCTGGTAGAGCATCTTAGAGCAAGTTACTTTCCTGCTTTCTTATTACTTGTCTAAACTAATCAAGGTAACACTTTACAATATTGATGTATAACTCATTGGTAGCTATTCAGGAAGTAAGCAGGAATCAGTGAGTAGATCTTCATTAACTCTTATCTTACTCCTATTAACTACTAAGAACTACTAGTTAAGTACTCAGTAAGTACTATAGTAGGTGTTCATTATCAATCAAGCAGTAATTACACAGTATTCAGATAGAGCCTTCCTCACCAGTTGTTTCCTTACCGTATGCTGATAACATCAGTTTTGAGAAGGAGTTAGGACAGATGTTAGATAAGTTGTGTGGAAAGAAAAACACTAAACTAGATCTTGTTATTTCAGAACAGACAGAGTGGAGTAGAGAGCTATGTTTTTCTGCTTTAGAAAAATGTGTCAAGCATAAAGACCTAGAGGCAGTGGTGCAGGTGTTCAGACAGTGGCATGCTTTCCTAATACAAGATAGGGGTAAGGAAAAGCATGAGAGCGATGAGATGGCTGCTAAACTGGAGCAGGAATGTGCTAATCATTAACACGCCACTATCTCTGCTCAAAAAACTTGTGAGCAGAACGCTCTAATAACTATCTCCAGGCTAAAGTCAAGGTTTTGGAAAAACAGATGCTACCAAAAATCGACTAAACCAAAGAGGTTGTATTAATCTCTTAAGCGTTTTAAAAGCAAATCAAAACTACAGTCTTTGAGCTCATCATCCTCTCATTATGAGTCAGATGACTCTGGTTTAGATCCAGCAGCCATCAGTGTAGCTCCAGTGTTGATTAAAGAATCAAAGCCAAAAGGGATGAGGAGGCAAAAGTAACAATAAGATATTGGCCCCTGAGCCCTGAGCAAGTAGATAAAATGGCAAAGGACTTTGAACATCCTACGGAAATGGGCATGGGTCCATTTCTGACTTTGATGTTACTAAAAATTCACTAGATAGCAATCTATATCATAAGTCAAGTGTAATAGCCTCTTGACATCAATTCTCTATTTTAAATATGTCACTCCCATGAATGAAGTGAGTCAGCTCAGCTCAGCTCAGCAAAGGATACAGTGATCCAAACCAAAATATGTGAACTAAGATTTTTCTGCTTAATGTAAAATTTGATATTTTGTTCAGCCTTGATCTCAATATGCAAGAATGCATTTATTAACAGAAATCTGCTTTTTTTAAAAGGTGACCAACAGATTCCTACTGAATTCTACTGAATTTCCATAATTTTTTTATAGTTTTATCCACACTGAAATATTCATATAGTTAAATAAATGTTAAATAAATGTATGTCTACAAAAGAATATATTTATAGTAGATATAAAATATTATATAAAGATATACACATTTATAAATATAAAAGGATAAATCTTATAGTTTTGAAAATAGGAATGTACTTTCCTATGTGCCCTTAAATTTTAATCTCTTTTACATGACAAACTGCATCATGGTATACAACACTTTTCAATCAAATTTGCTCAACCAATGTAAGCAATTCCATCAGAATGGAGAATGGATGAGTCTGGCTTTGCTTTAAAGGTTAATAAACTTCAGAACAGAGCAAAAGAAACACTCCAAAGGTTTCTCTTGCCATCCACATGAGATTCAATAATGAGATACCCACAATGGCCTGGATATGGCCTAATATTTTTCTAAACATTTAATTTTAATTTTTAATCTTTTTTTTATAAAAGAAAGCATAAACACAGGCATATTATAAAGTAAGTAATCAAATTAAATTAATCAATTAAAATCAAATACAACAACACTTCACTGACCCAACAGTCAGTACTTAATAGATGGATCCCAAGTACAGAGCAAATAAGGAGAACAAACAGAAGAAATTGAACACAAATTAAAGACTGCCCGGATTTGGATTCAAAGTCACGACCTCTGGGTTAAGAAGTGAGCGTATTACCAGTACACCACAGGGAAGACTGAAATCAAAAGGGGAAATATGCTTAAAAGGTATGTGGCCTGACCCCCACCCTACAGCCAAAAAAAAAAAAAAAACGGGGGGGGGCTTGTGAAAATGAAAACCAAGAAGGAAGTAAAAGCACAAACCAGCTTAATTAAGTCTGCCGAATGTAGGCCAAGTTGTTGTGGTCTGTCGAGACCAGGAATTGGTGTTTTACTCCCTCCAGCCAGTGCTTCCATTCCTCCAGGGCCAGTTTAACTGCCAAGAGTTGCCAGCATTATTATAATTATAATATACATTATAATTACACTCCACATGAGTGAGACAATGTGAAAAGAACGGGCAGGGGTGCAGCTTCCAGTCAGAGCCAGTCCGTTGGGAGAGAATTGCCCCTGCACCTACAATGGAGGCATCAACTTCTACCACAATGGGGAGCTCAGGATCTGGGAGCTGTAGGGCTGGGGCTGTGGACAGATGGCACTTGAGCTCCTCGAACGCCTCCTGGGCTTCTGACTTCCACTGAAACCACCCTGTGGACTTCTTGGTAAGAGCAGTTAGCAGTGGCGGTCATGGTGCTAAAATACTGAATTGAGTGCCAGAAGAAATTAGGAAAGCCCAGAAAGCATTGGACTAGGCAGAGAGATGTCAGATGTGGCCAGTCCACTGCTGCCTTGATTTTGGCTCGGATCCATGCTCAGACACCCTTTCGATACCACGAACATCAAGAGGTGAGTCATGTGATGGGGAGAGCTGGCTGGTGAATGAGTATTGGCAGGTGACCAAATTGGGAAGAAAATGAGGAAAGAAATGCAACCATGTGAAGGGTTTTACCAGCAGGCTATTAATTAAACCAAATAAATAAACACAAACACACACAACTATATATACAGTCCTGCTCACTGAGAAAAAGAGGAAGAGAAAGAAAAACAGCATGTGAAATAAGAATTTACAAATAAGAGACAGGTGTGCCAAGGTATTTTGCTCCTTCCCCCACACTCCTGCTGCAGACTCCCACTAAACCATGACCCCACCTGCCATAACATATTTTTCGAGTCTTTGACAGTCTCTTTTTCCAGAGATGATTTTCTCTTACTATATATACATACATACACTCCTGGGGAAAAAAATGGGCCAAGCCCAAAATTGCAAATATTAAGCTTTTAATGGTCTTACCAACAAATCATTGGTCAGAAAATTAGCAAGAATTAAACAAATGCACTCCTGACACCTCCTGTGCCACCATTTGCTGGTTTACTTTTGCTGCAGTGAACTGTTTGGGGAAAAGCTAGAATCAGGGAAATTCACTTATATAGTCTTCTTGTACGCAAAGGTAAAATCATGATAATGATTAAAATGTTTAATGTAAAATTCAAACTAACACGTCTGGGTGTACAAAATTTTCCAAAAATATCTTCTGGGATTTTTTTTTCTTAAAAGATTGGTCATTATTTGGTTATCTGCCACACCTGATGCAGCCCATCAAGGGCCACAAGGCTTAAACATTTTATATATATATATATATATGACGTTAGACACTGGATACTTATTAACTTTCTTTTACTTAATTCTGACAAGACAGAAGTACTTGTACTAGGACCACATGCAGCTAGAAGTAAGCTTTCTGATTACATAATAACTCTGGTTGGCCTTTCTGTTTCATCATGTGCAGCAGTAAAAGACCTTGGTGTGATTATTGACTCCATTTTTTTTATTTGAAGCTCATGTAGATAATATTACTAGGATCGCTTTCTTTCATCTCAGAAATATTGCTAAGATAAGAAATATATTGTCACTACATGATGTAGAAAAATTAGTTAATGCTTTTGTTACCACTAGGATGGATTATTGTAATGCCTTGCTGTCTGGATGTTCCAGTACATGAATAAACAAGCTCCAGTTAGTCCAGAATGCAGCAGCAAGAGTCCTTACTAGAATCAGAAGATATGACCATATCACCCCTATCTTATTCACACTGCATTGGCTCCCAATAAAATTTCATATTGATTATAAAAATACTACTATTGACCTATAAAGCAGTGAATGGTCTCATGCCACAGTACCTGAGTGAACTTTTGGTCTTTATGATCCGCCACGCCTACTTCAATCAAAAGGTGCAGGCTATTTGTTGGTACCTCAAATAATGAGGCTACAGCAGGGGGAAGAGCTTTCTCTTACAAAGCCCCACAGTTATGGAATAGCCTTACAATTAGTGTTCAGGGCTTAGACACAGTTGTTTAGTCAAGCCTTTTGTGAAAAGTTTTTTCTTAGGTAAAGGAGCAGGTCTGGAGAGTTCACAGGCATAGAGTGTTGTGGTGAACTGGGATGTTTGATGCTGTTGCCCCCCCAACCCCCCCCCCCAACTCTCACGCGTTCACTCAGCTTTGTCAATGGTGGAGTGGCTGGCCGCTTCATGTCCTACTGTGCCCTCATGTCTGTGTTAGCTTCTGGCTATCCCTTTTAGTTATGCTGTCACAGCTAGTCTTGTTGGAGTGCCTGCTTGCATGCAAAGAACATTGTCCTTAACCATTATGGGACAAAAGCTTACCTAACAATCTCTCCCTCTCTTTCTCTCTCTCTCTCTCTCTCTCTCTCTGTCAAGCTACACATGCTACTCCTGAGATACCAGTGATCCTGACCCCTTCTGCTCTCCGGACCTGCCTGATCCATCCTGATGCCCTACTTCTGGTTGGAGTTCTCATCGGTTGAGATCACTTGCTGCTGCCGGGGGTGGCCCCACATGGACAGCCTGAAGATCATTGGGATTGCTGGGGATGGTGCCACTTGGGGGCCATGGAGATGGCTTGAGGATCTCATATGGGGAGCTGTACTGTGATGGCTTGGGGTTGCGATTGCTGCGGTGGCTTTGGGGCTGCAGTTGCCACGAGCAGTTTTGTACTCAGGACTCCATCAGTGGACAGTGGATAGATTGCACTATTTGTCCATGTAGTACACAGTTACAGAAGGGATTTATTTATAATTGCACTATCCGTTAGCACCCAGATGAGGGTGGGTTCTGAGTCTGGTTCCTCTCAAGGTCTCTTCCTCATATCATTTCAGGGAGTTTTTCCTTGCCACCATGGCCTCTGGCTTGCTCATTAGGGGAAAATTCACATATTTACAATTTATTTTGGTTTAATTTAAATTGAATGTATTTATTTCTGTAAAGCTGCTTTGTGACAATGTCCACTGTTAAAAGCTCTATACAAATAAAATTGAATTGAATATTTTTATATATTTGTATCCATGTTTCTGATTCTTTTTCTTATTGGAACAATAAGACAGTGGAGCTGAGCTGAGTTGAACTGAGCTGAGCTGCTGGAATGCTATCAATTTTCTGTTTATTTTATTTTGGTGGTTTGCCTTTTTCCCATGTGCAGGGGCACAGACAAAAAAATGCTACCCAGTCATCTCACCCTGAGTCTGCTATGTTCTTGACTGTTGTCATAAATGGAAAGAAATGGACACAAGGTTGCCCTCCCAAAATACTATAGTTGCATGAAATCAGCTGAGAATATTAGCTAAGACATTGACAGCAAGTGTTGCAATGTTTGGTGAGTCTAATCAGAGTAATGGCCATGCAAAACCTATAGTACAGTAGGCCTTTTTGATAACATTATGGCTGAAAACATTAGGAGAGTAACATAAGGAAACACATGTTCACTATTTGTACAAAGAAATTCAAAATAAAATCATAGCAATGCTAGCCTCCCAGATTCACTAGATGGGACACTAGATGGGAAAGTAGGCTAGACGTGCTCAAGCCTATCTGACACCAATTAGGGGATGTATATGACACCCTGCTGTCAATAGGAAATGGACGACTGTCTAACAGTGGTTGTGGAGTTAAAGGCAGATGTGAAGCAAGAGGCATTGCAACTAAGATCAAATCCTACATGTTCATGGCTGGACCTTTCGCATGATTCCTGCTGAAATCTGTACACAGATTCATAAGACTTTATGAATATGACATGATAGATAGAATTTCAGCTTTCATTTCCTGATATTTACATCTAGATGTGTAAAACAATTTAGAACATGGCACCTTTTGTTTGAAAATATCCATTTTTCAAGTGAACAAAAATATTGGAACATGTGACTGACAGCTGTTTCTTGTTGCCCAGGTGTGCCCTATTGGATTGATTGTTTGAAAAATTAATAGCTCTGAATGTGTACTCTTGGTTTGAGCCATGGGTTTTACCTGTGAAGACTGCATCTGTTATTAAAAATGATAAACCAACATGAAGACCAGAGACCTGTCTATGGGAGAAAAGCAAGTCATTTTAAAGCTGAGAAAAAAAGGAAAATCGCACAAGCATTTGGCATAGCCAATACAACAATTTGGAAAGTCCTGAAAAAGAAAGAAACTACTGGGGTACTAACAACCAGACATCTCAAACAGGTCGGCCAAGGAAAACAACAGCAGTTGATGACAGAAACATTGTGAGAGCTCTGAAGAAAAACCCCAAAACAACAGTCAGTCACACCACCAACAACTTCCACAGGGCAGGGGCTGAAGGAATCACAATCCACCATTCAAAGAAGACTTTGAGAAATTAACCTCTACCATAGTGTTGGAAATGCTAAAGTGTGGAGAACGAAAGGATCTGCTCATGATCTAAAACCAAGTCAACTCATTGGTCAAGCACAGGCTCGCATGGCTGCTTCTGGAACTGGTTCAGAAACATGTCTACAGAAACATGCTCTCTGCCAATTTTTAGAGAAATACATCCAATCTAATTGGGAGGAACTTCACCATGCAGCAAGACAATGAGACAAAACATGCTGCCAACACAACAAAGGTTCAGGGAAAAAAGTGGAAGATTTTAGTCTGGCCAAGTCAATCACCAGACCTTAACCCAACTGAGCAGTATTTCACCTCCTGAAGAGGAGACTGAAGGGAGAAACCCCCAAAACAAACAACAACTGAAAGAAGCTGCACTACAAGCTTGGAAAAACATCACAAGAAATAATGCAGCAGTTTTATTATGTCAGTGGGTCACCGGCTTGATGCAATTATTACATCATGGCAGCCACCTAGCAATCCTTAGCAACCATCTGGGAAAACATGGCAACTACCTAGCAACTACCGTAGATAACATAGTAACTATCTAGCAACATCCTAGCAGCCACTTGTAATACCACAGCAGCCACCTAGCAACACCCTAGCAATCACCAGGGATAACTTAGCAACCACCATGTAACTGCTTTTAGTACCTTAGCGTCCACCTAGCAACCCCCTAGCATACCCTAGCAACCACTTTGAACACCATAGCAACCACCTAGCAACCCTTGAGCAAGCATCTAGCAAAAACCTGCCATCCACCTGTCAAAAAATAACCCACATAACTGATGTTTTAACATTTTACTTTTAAACTTCAAATGTTGTAACCTTCTAACATTATAACATTATAACCTTTTAGCTTTTTAACCTTTAAACTTTGAACCATTTTAACAATAGAAATAACAATAGAACAGTGTAGGATTGAATCAGCTCCTTTAGCTTGTTTAGCCGACTCTGTTAAGCCAACACATTACCCTTCAAGTTCCTTTGAATCTTTTTCAGAAGGCCCTACGGGGTTGTTTAAAAGTAATGACAAAAGAGTGTAGTCAAAAGTCAAAACTGTGAAAAAGTCCCAGACTGGGTGAGTTTACCCTGTTTATTTATTAATACCTTCAAGAGAGGCATCGCACACACTCACCTGGATCCTGCTCCTCCTCACAGTTTTGCCTACTGTGACTGACACTAACTGACACAAACTGCAGGTTTGGAACATTGACAGTAGAAAATCATTGACTACAGCTATTGGACAGTTTATTATTCACCAGTAATGCTTATGGTTACCCTTTAGTTCACAGACTTACTGCCAGATCTACATGCTGCAATTGGCATCTTGTAAAGTCAGGCATCAAATTCTGAATATTAATTGGTTTATAAACATGCTGCTAAAATGGTGTTAACATAAAAATACTGAAACAGAATAACAGTGAAATGGTTAAGCTTATTATTTAAATTTTTAGGGGAACAGGCACCAAAGGCACTGGAAGCCTATTGTTATATATATATATATATATATATATATATATATATATATATATATATATATATATATATAGCTTTTCCCTTTGATTTCTTTAAATGTTTAAGCTTTGTAGCCTCTGATGGGCTGCATCAGGTGTGGCAGATAACCAAATAATGACTAATCTTTTAAGAATAAAAACATCCCAGAAGATATTTTTGGAAAATTTTGTACACCCAGACATGTGTTAGTTTGAATTTTACATCAAACATTTTAATCATGCGTTTCTAGCTTTTCCCCAAACACAGGAGGCACAGGAGGTCTCAGGAGTGCATTTGTTTAATTCTTGCTAATTTTCTGACCAATGATTTGTTATTAAGACTATTAAAAGCTTAATATTTGCCATTTATATGTGTGTGTGTATTAGTCTTAAAAAACTTTTTCCTCAAGATGGGGATTTGCCAATTCAACAACAAGCCCATTAGTGAGGTTGGGCACTGGTGTCAAGTGAGAGGGCCTAGGGCACATTCAGCATACTAATTCATCCCAAAGGTGTTCAGTGGGGTTGAGGTCAGGGCTCTCTGCAGGACACTCAAGTTCTTCCACTCCAACCTTAACACACCATGTCTTCATGGAGCTCGCTTTGTGCACAGGGGCATTGTCATGCTGGAACAGGTTTGTGCCCCTTAGTTCCAGTGAAAGGAAATTGTAATGCTACAGCATACATAGACATATACAATTGTGTGCATCCAACTTTGTGGCAACAGTTTGGGGGAGGCCTACATATGGGTGTGATGGTTAGATGTCCACATTTGGCCATATAGTGCGCAAAGAAAACTAAACAGAAATATAGGTGCATTGTCAGTATGTCAGCATTGTTCACTTTCAACAGAATCACCAAGTAGTTTTATTTACAATGAATGTTGCACCCACTTGGGTATAAGTGTACGTTTTGAGTGACAAAACTGTCACTTTGTGCAACTATTAGTTTTTTAATGGCTTATCATGAATATAGTGGCCCTTTACATACAAATTAGGCTACAATTTACATTCAGCTGGTACAACTGGCTGCTGTTTTTTTTTTTTTGCTCCTCTGGTTTTGCCCTAGTCTGTTTATGTTACTGTGGTTTTTTTTTATATTGATTCCTGGTTACGACTTTGTTTGTTACATTTTGATACCCTGTTACATCCCCATGTTGGACCATTTTCTGGATTACCGTGTTTAATTCAGCGCTACACTTTTGTCTGCGATTTGCTTTCAAGTCTATCTACCGTTGCCTGATTACCCCAGTGTGAATCTGCCCCACCTCTGATAACCCGGTTTTTGGTACATTGACTTGTGTGTAGACTGAGAATTTTGCAACTACTTAAATTAAAGTCTGCAACTGGATCTAGCCCTGTCTTTGGACATACATTAAAACAGCATGTTGGTAGGCTATAAGTAGGTGTGTGAAGGCACTGACTGATAAATAAATTAGTTAAAATGATAAGATAAAATTTAATCTTAAAGTTTAACTTTGGAGATTTAAAACTCTCTCTCTTTGAAATCACTAGTGTTCACTTAACAGACATTAACTGCTTCCTGTCAGTTTGAATTTATATTACAGATTTACAAATATACATACACACACACACACACACACACAAATTTCACTACAATTTGGGAACCTCCTTATGACATATGAATCATTTAAGACAAACCCATGAACCCTTTAAGATAGCTTATATTAACCTACAGCATACCCCATTGATATGCTGTCATCAAACTTAATCAGCTCCATCAATGTCTATTAATAATTAAAATGATTTTGTGAAAACACGTAAGCCTTCTCTGAATGTTCAGTTGAACTGTCAAAAGTTCTAATAGCTTATTATTTAATAATCAATTCATTCTTAAAGTCATTTTCAGTAACCACTGGTCAGGTAACAGTGGATGTACACTCACTGGGCACTTTATTAGGAACACTATACTAATTCTGGATAGGGCCTCCCTTTGCTCTCAAAACAGCCTCAATTCTTTGTTCCATGGATTCCACAAGATTTTGAAAACATTTCGTTGAGATTCTAGTCCATGTTGACATGACTGCATTATTTTAGGTGCACTTTCATTCTGCGAATCTCCTGTTCTACCACATCCCAAAGGTGTTCTATTGGATTCAGAGCCTGTGACTGGGAAGGTCACTGAAGAACATTGAACTCATTGTAATGTTCATGAAACCAGTTTGAGACGACTTTTGCTTTGTGACATGGTGCATTATCATGCTGGAAGTAGCCATTAGAAGATGAGTAAATTGTGGCCATGAAGGGATGCACATGGTGAGCAACAATACTCAAATAGGCTATGGCATTCAAGCGATGAGTGATTGGTAACGAGCCCATAGTGTGCAAAGAAAACATTCCCCACACCACTACACCACCTCCACCAGCCTGGACTGTTGACAGAAGGCAGGCTGGTCCATGAATTCATTCTGTTGGTGCCAAATTCTGACCCTACCATCTGTGTGCCTCAGCTGAAATCAAGATCCATCAGACCAGGGTATATTTTTCAAGTCTTCAACTGTCCAGTTTTGGTGAGCCTGTGCCCACTGCAGCCTCAGCTTTCTGTTCTTGGCTGACAAAAGTGGAACCCGACACGATCTTTGCTGTTGTAGCCCATCCGCCTCAAGGTTCAACATGTTGTGCATTCTGAGATGCTTTTCTGCTCACCACAAGTGTACAGAGTAGTTATCTGAGTTACTGTAGCCTTTCTGTCAGCTCGAACCAGTCTGGCCATTCTCTGTTGACCTATCTCATCAACAAGGCGTTTCTGTCCACAGAACTGCCTCTCACTGGATATTTTTTTTTTATTGCACAATTCTGAGTAAACTCTATGTATGAAATAATGTTCATACAAAAATGTTTTCACATATCTACATTTATACATGTTGTATATACCACAGTTTGTCCCTTCCAGCTTATTATTAGTATTATTATTATTATTGCTGCAGTTTTTGTTATTCAATTTTTTTGCTAATAATACCAGATTGTATTATTTAACGAATAATATTCTTGCCCAGGCTGTCAGTGTGATATGATGTATAACCTGCATTTTTTTATGTATTCATATCGCCCTTTTTCTGTCATTCCTCTTTTTTAAATAGCTAGATGTAACAGTTGAGGGAACAAGATGAATAAAGATGACTGCTCATTACAAGCCAAGCCAGCGGATCACTGATTTTTTCTCCACATTATGGGCTACTACAAGGAAAGCAGTGAGTATTGGGTGGTGGCCAGTTATGTATCAGTCCTTTGAGGAATATCTGAGGAGATTTCACATTCCAATGCTCAGAATTTTACCTGATCTGGAATTCTTAATCTCCTGCAGCACATTATCTGCTCAAACTGAAATGCAAGAGATCACATGGTTCCTTTTTTATGGTGAATCATTGAGGGTATACATTGATGTTTAAACAGGGTTATTCTCTTAAGCTATGACCAAAAGCTAATGCTAAGATTTGCTCTAGATATACAACGCTACAGAACTATGGTTAATGTGTTATGTTAATATATGTTAGCAGCTAGGTGTCTATTTAATATAGACAAAAATGTCAGTGAGAGACACTTTGAAGCATTATCAGGCATTATAGTGCCGAGCAATATAATAAAAATAGACATGGGAGAGACGTACCAGATAACAGATGCTGGTGCTGTGCAGTGATCCTCTTTACATGTCATTGCTTCCTGTAAAACCTCCAAAAATCAAAGATGAAATTCCCTGATGTCCCCCTAAACATTTCTTTGTTTTCCATATTGCATTCTTGATGCAAATCCGTACTCCCATCTGTCACAGTCTATCTGTCATTTTCTCAGGCTGCTGAACTGCTTTCTTGTCGCTGTGTCTCCCACATTGATTTATTAGTGCAGTATTTCCATGCCAGAGATTTTCTGCAAGATTAAATGGAGTTGTAAGAGAAATGGGCCAAACAATGGCTTCAATTTCCATTACACATACCTGCAAAGGATTGGAGGTGAGTCCAGCTGAGGCTTGTGAGGAAGGCGGTAGCTAGATCATCACACTAAAAGCCAGGTAAATAGCAACAAAGGACACACTCTGTGCCTTGCCTGAGGCCCCCCATGGAGAAACATTATACACAAAAGTGGTGAAAAGAGGGCAAGACTCTTCTCTGTCTTCCATTCCTCTGTTACCTCTGTGTGATGGTAAAATGCACCCGCATGCATGTGTGTGGGAGGGGGTCTGCTGCTCCAGTCTGCTGTGAATGCATTGATGGTGTCCCTCTGACATAAGCACAGACTTAGAGGAGGATCCCACGTGACCATTTTAGAGTTGCAACCCCCCACTTATGTCTGTTTCTCTTTCTCTCTCTCCTCACGCCAACACAGAAAAAGGGAGGGACTGAACTCAGGCTGTATGTGGAAAACAGAGAGAATGGAGGGTCTTTTTTGATATAGGACAAAATGTCTGACCCTGTCTGCAGAGTGCTGAACCTGCTCCATTTCTACTGGAACATAAACTGTGTTAAAGCAGTGCTAAAGCCTCATCTGATGTGTAACAGCCGAATCAAACCACCAGTCATTTCGTCTCTATGTAAAAGTGTATATGCTCTATTGTTTTCGTTATAGCACATGTGCAAAGACAAGCTGTGAGATTGGCATACAGTATATTTTTTGTAGAAATGGGTTCAAATGAGTACATTATCAAGATGTGGTTAAATTTACTACTTCATTATCCAATCAATTACAGATTTCTTAACAATTTTTAGTGGTAGAAATAACCAATAACTATCCTGTTTATGTTGAAATGGGGTGATATTAATAGTTGGTGTCACAAAACCAGGTTGTAAGAAATAGGACAAGACAGTAACGTACATTAACCGAATTTGGTTTGAAATAATCCCACCATACAGGCAAATTTCATGTGTCACACCCCATTTCCACCTATGTACACTCCTGGGCAAAAAAATGGGCCAAGCCCAAAATGGCAAATATTAACAATAAATCATTGGTCAGAAAATTACCAAATTCACTCACAGACATACAAATAACCCAGACTCACAAATGTTTATTGTAAAGTTTTCTTTGGAGATTCTCTCGTGACATTCTCTCATGACAAGCCTTTTGATTTTGTGTGCAGGCTACTCTGGTTTTGTTTGCCTGACTCTGCCTTACATTGGATTTGTCTGCCATTGTTTTCAATGAAGTCAGTAGTTGCACTTGCGGCCACCTCTGCTACCTGACAAACATTTAATTTCAATATTTTTGAAAGCATCTTTGCTTTAAAACATTTATTTACATGTGCCTAAGACATTTTCACAGCACTGTATATAACAGTGACATATGTCATGCAGATAATGAGGTTGGATGCAAGTGCTGGTTTATTAAAAAATCAGGCAAGCAATCCAAAACACACATCCAAAAGCAGTATCAAAAACAAGCAATGATCAGGGGACCAGCAAACAGATTTAACCCAACACGAAGAGCCAAACCAAACACGAAGAGCAAAGTATCCAGCAAACAGTCAAAAGGCTTAGAATTATCCGGAACAATCCGGTTGCCCAATTCAGATGAATACAATATTCTGATTTCCCAAATTCCGATTACCACCCCTGGAATATGCCTGTTTTAATCGAAAATGTGTTGCATGTAAACAGCTTATTCAGAAAAAGGAGATATATGCGCAGTCTCAGTCCACAAGGAATTGTGGGTGCTAACAGATGCTTAGCTTAACAGACGCTTACCCGACCCTTTCCATTTCAAGGCGGTGTTCTCAGGCATTTGAGAAGTGTTAGAGTCCTAATTAAATTAGTGTGAAAAATAGTAATAAAACTAATAACTGAGCGTACTCTATAACCAATGGCAGCATCTTGATTCTCCCATGAAATAACAGCAAGTAAAAGCGCATGTGTAGATCCGCATACTTACAACAACCATGTATACAGGAATATTCTGATGCCTGTACGCATATAAACATCATATTCAGAATATGGCTGCAACCTGAATATAGACCTTAAATGGAATTTGATGTTCATGTAAACACTCTTCATGAAGGGGACTTGTTCAGTAATCAGAAGTCTGGTGAACTTGAGCATGTGAGTGAATCATGTGACATGGTTTGTAGTCCATAATGTTGATAGGACATGGAGTTTGTTACCACCATGGTGTTGGTTATGAATTTGTGGGCTAATTTCCTGCAGCCATGTCTTACTCTGGGATCTCTTATGGAGAGCCACAAGCAGTCTCCTTATTCATAGGTGGGGGTTTCCCTCTTTGTGATGGAAAATCAGGGAAGTCTTTGTTTTGTCATTGCCACTTTTTCTGTGCTGTTTCCCAGACTGCTATTTCCCAGACAGACTCAGAGTGGCGCCTCAGATATACACTCACCACCCACTTTATTAGGAACACCTGCACAGACATGCAGTTATCTAATCAGCCAATCATGTGGTAGCAGTGCAATGCAAAAATCATACAGAAGTCAAGAGCTTCAGGTAATCTTCACATCAAACCTCAGAATGAAAAAAAGTGTGATCTCTGTGACTTTGATCATGGCATAGATGTTGGTACTGTAAAATAATAGATGCAACAGACACAGAGCTTCTGTGTAAAGCCGTGCTCATATCTTTACTGACTGCTCAGTGCATAGACAAGCCAAAGAAAAGAGAGGGAGGCATCTTGAGAACAACTACAGAGGCTGGAGCATCACTTAAAGAAACATTGCCGAAATGACAATACATTACATCTCCCCTCCCCAGCAAAGACATCCCAACAGAATTACCTTTCAGACATATGCAGACAGGATGAATATTAAACACTGGATTGTTATTTTCTTTAACTCTGGATTTTGCATAAATGACATTCAAATAAAAACAAGAAAGGTTAGCACATCTTCTGTATGAAACTTAGCCAATGACACAAGTAGTAATTACAACGAACTGTTGAACATCATCAGATCTAACTAGAAAGGAGAGGTTGCTAGCAGGTCACTTCCACAAGGCATCTTTACCATGCCCCTCCCTGACTACAAACAGAGCCTGCTAGGAGGCTTTATAACTCTGCCCTGCCTGGTGGTATACTGCCCAATTGGCAGTGTCTGCCTGCTACTTGAGAGTCCTTTAGGTGATGATTGGGGTAAACTAGGGTGGTCCACAGGTTTTGGCTCTTCAACACTCATTGGCTCTGATATCTCAGTCCACTGGTCATCATTAAGCTTGTGACAGGACTCGATAGCAGTCACTGTGCTCTAGTGAAGATGCTGAATGTTGTGCCGATACTCTTTACTTCCACATTCCACAACATAGGACCTTGGGGCACAATGTGATCTTACTATGAGTGCAGGAGACCATTTGTGATTGCCAGGATGAGGTTGCATCCTCACTTCATCTCCAGGCTTTAGAGCAGCATGAGGACCACTTGCCACCTTGCGGTAATAGTAGAATTTTGAATGCTTTTGCTTTTGTCTAGTTGACCTTTAACTGTGAAGGAGCCATAAGTTGTCGGCATGAGCAGCAGGCAGCCTGTTATGGGGCCGTCTGCCCATGAGCAGTTGAGCTGGTTATAGGCCTACTGACTTGATTGGTGTCATTCTGTAGTCAAGTAGTGCAATGTATTTGTCTGGCGCTTTACACCACAGTTTCTTAAGAGTCTGGACTACACGCCCAGCCTCACCATTGGAGTGTGGTTTGTGTGGGGATGATGTTTTGTGTGTGATGCCATAAATTCGACAGAAGTCCTTAAGTTCCTCTGAGGAATATTGTGGATCATTGTCTGTTCAAAGAGTAGTGGGGATACCATGTCTGCTGAATTGAGTCTTCAGAGTTTCTATGATAGCCCAGCAATGCAGGTCTTTCGATTTATCTACCTCAATGAATTTTGAGTACAAGTCCACTAGCAAAATGTAATGATTACCTTCAAACTCAAACAGGTCTGAAGCCGCCTCTTTGAATGGTAGCTCTGGTGTTTCTGTTGGTTTGAGCGGTTGTCTGGGTAGCCGGATTTGAAAATCAGCACACTTGCTGCAGTTCTTCACCATTTCCTCAATTTCAGAATTCATGCCTGGCCAGTATAGGAGCTCACAACCTCTCTGCTTGCTCTTCACTATTCCGAAGTGGGACTGGTGTTTAATCTTTAGCATGTGTTCTCACATGGTAGGGGTACAACTATACATAGGCCTTTGTAGGCAACACCATCAGCTGCAACAAGCTGGCTTCACGAGTCCCAAAATGGTTGGACTGCATTAGGTACATCACATCTGTGGTCTGGCCAACCTTGATGGATTGTTTGTTGGAGGCAGCTGATCTTTTTTTTTTTGCAGTCTTGAAGTTCTGAGTAATTCTGTTCACAGACTGAAACAAAGTGGAGACACACTCTAGGCCTTCCATCCCTGGCTTATTCCCCAGTAGCTGAGCTCTAGACAATGTGTCAGGCAGCTCCATGTCTGTTCCTCGCCTGTACTTGACTGTTAGATCATACTAATGAAGATGAAGACACATTCTCCGTATGCGCATGGGGTAGAGAGCAGTGATTTTCTGAAGATATCTTCCAGAGGCTTATGGCCTTTGTAAACCATAACATGGTTTCCAAATATATAATTATGGAATTTGGTATATGCATGAACTATCAAGAGCATCTCCTTCTCAATTTTAGTGATCTAGATGAGAAGGCACCTGGATGACTGTCTTGCAGCAAACAGCACGAAGGAAGCTGCTGCTGGCATCACAGAAAATCTCAACAGGCTTGGACAGATCAAAAGCACAGGGGATTGTGTGCATAAGTCCTTGAGTATGTCAAAGGCTTGTTGTTGTGCTTGTTGTCAACTTCACTGAGGTTTAGCAGGAACTTTGACAAATAGGGAACAAAGCGTAGGAAATGACAGACCATGACACTTATTGCACCACTAATGCCCTCGAGCATTTCATCCATTATATGCTGGAAAATTTCCAGGGCGCATTTCAGGCCGAATTGAAGCCTAAGCCACCTAAATCTCCCAATGGGTGTGTTAAATCATCATCAGAAATGATGATGCTCCATGTAATTCTATCTGCAGGAAGTCAGATTTTGCATCCAAGACTGAGAAGTTTTTAGCGCCAGGCATTGCAGAGACTACCACTTCTACAGTGCGTGTAGGGTAGTATTCCCTATTGATAACTTTATTCAAGTCGCTCGGGTCAATACAGATCCTCATCTTGCATTACGAACAGCTTTGATCCATTGAACTCATCCACTCAATCGGTTGGTTTACTCTTGTGATGTATCCATCTTTAACCATCTCGTGGAGTTTCTCTATTATTTTTTTAGTGCAGCTGGTTCATGGTAGACAGGATGAACTACACCTTTTGCATCAGGATCAATTTTAATTGTATATTTGCCTGGCAAAGTTCCAGTTGTGCATGTCAGCTCTGCATAATCATCATAATTGGTATCCTTTTGTTTATTTTCCTGGTTGATAGGCTGCAGCACATCAAGCCGAATAACTAAGCCTAAGGCTTCAGCTGTCGCACCAGTGAGCACGTTCTCTTGTGCAATATCCACAATCTCTAACTCTGCTGATATCTTAGTGTTCTTGTATTTAATCAGAAGGTCAGCTGCAGCTATAGGTTTCAGCTTGTGGCTGGAGTAGGACAGGAGCACTCGATTGGAGCGTTTAAGCTCACCATTGTGCATAAGTGACTGGTCACTTGACCTAAAGTCAATGTGGTACATTTTGCACCAGTATCAATTCTGAATGGCACATTCAGGGACAGGATTTCAATGTCTGCTGTCCATTTATCACTACCAAGCTCATCTGTCTGTGTCAAATTTATGCTCAGATTTTCCTCATCTTCTATGTCTGATTCCAGCTCCACACTTACTGTGTTCACTGATCTTTTGTGACATACTGCCACCCAGTGGTTTGGTTTATGACAGTAGGAGCAGACAGAGCCTTTTGATGGGCATTTTCCTTGATTCCACTTATGTTGTGGGTCTTTGCCACAACTTGAACAGTTTTTTGTTCGATTTGCATGCATTTCTTTCTGTACACATTTTGTCTGATTCTTTTGATAGGCTTTTGTTTTTACCCGCACGGCTTGCACTTGTGATTCCTCTTCTCAGACTATACTAATGTGCTTCTGTGGAATTTCAAACTGCTGAGAGATTTCAATTGCTTTTGGCAGCATTAAATCTCCTCCTTTGTCTAGTAGTCTTTCTTGGATGCGCTTCTCTCTGGCACTCTCAATTATAGAGTCGATCAACATATCGTCTGGATCAGCATACTCACAATGAGTATGAGCCTCAAGTCCTTCACAAAGTGATCAAAACTTTCAGTATTTCCTTGCTTTCATTGCTTTAAGTGGTGTCTGGCTATTCTCTTATTCTTTCTCGGCCTAATGTAGTTGGTGAATTTGTCCAGAACTTTAGATGGGTCATCTTTCTCACCCTCATCCCAGCACAACATCTTATATATTTCTCTGCCTTGGTCGCCGATCCACATACCTAGCCAGCCAGTGCGCTACTTTGCTGTCAGCTCTGATTGCAGGCCATTGAAGACAAATGTAACATGGCTCCAAAATCTTTCAAACTGTTGATGCAAGTCTGAAGCATCCCAGTTGATCTTGGGATGCTATAGATGCTGTAAGATGCTATATTTTGTTGATTTTCTATTCCTGACAGACTTCTGACACCATGTAATATAGCAGACGCAACCAACACAGAGCTTCAGTGTAAAGCCATGCTCATATCTTCACTAATTGCTCAATGTGTAGAAACCAAACCAAAGAAAAGAGAAGGAGGAGTCTTGAGAACAACTACGGAGGCCGGAGCCTCACTTAAAGAAACATTGGCAAAATGACAATACATTAGAGGTACCAGATGGGCTGGTTTGAGTATTTCAGAAAGTGCTGATCTCCTGAGATTCTCCAGAGTTTACACAGAGTGGTGCAAAAAACAAAATTTTGTCAGTGACAAAAGTTGGTTCTGTGGGTGGAACTGCCTTGTTGTTAAGAGAGGTCAGAGGAAAATGGCCAGATTGGTTCAAGCTGCCAGGAAGGATATAGTAACTCTAATAAACACTGTTTACAACCGTTGTGCGCAGAAAAGCATCTCAGCATGCACAAAACATCAAACCTTAAGGTGGATGGGCTACAACTGCAGAAGACCACACCATGGTTGTAAAGAGGGCTTATTTAAGTTACTACAGACTTCCTGTCAGCTAAAACCAGTCTGGTCATTCTCCTCTGATCTCTTTCATGAACAAGATGTTTCAGCCTGCGGACCCTCCGCTCACAGGATTTTTTTTGTTTCTCACACTATTCTGTGTGAACTCTATAGACTGTGTGTGAAAATCCTAGGACATCAGCAGTTTCTGAAATACTCAAACCAGCCCATCTGGCACCAACAACCTTGCCACGGTTAAAGTCACAGATATCACCTTTTCCTCATTCTAATGTTTGTTGGGAACATTAACCGAAGCTTTTGACCTGTATTTGCATGATTGTATGCATTATGCTGCTGCCACATCATTGGCTGATTGGATAACTGCATAAATGAGTAGGTGTACAGGAGTTCTACCACACCAACTTTGGCAAACCAAATCTTTATGGACCTTGCATTGTGCATAGGGGCATTGTCATGCTGGAACAGGAAATCTTAATGATACAGCATACAAAGATATTCTAGACAATTCTGTGCTTCACACTTTGTGGCAACTATTTGGGGAAGGCCCACATATAGGTGTGATAATCAGGTGTCCAAATATGTTTGGCCATATAGTGTATACAGTCAGGTCCATAAATATTGGGACAGTGACACAGTTTTGGTAATTTTGCCTCTGTACACCACCACAGTGGATTTGAAATGAAGCAGTCAAGATGTGACTGAAGCGTAGACTTTCAGCTTTAATTCAAGGGGTTTAACAAAAATATTGCATTAACCGTTTAGGAATTACAGCCATTTTTTACAGAGTTCCTC
>CM040464.1:24320962-24331774 GCA_022758105.1 Pangasianodon gigas | reverse complement strand
GGAGGAACTCTGTAAAAAATGGCTGTAATTCCTAAACGGTTAATGCAATATTTTTGTTAAACCCCTTGAATTAAAGCTGAAAGTCTACACTTCAGTCACATCTTGACTGCTTCATTTCAAATCCACTGTGGTGGTGTACAGAGGCAAAATTGCCAAAACTGTGTCACTGTCCCAATATTTATGGACCTGACTGTATATTCAACACATTTACCCCCTGTTTGACTTCATGGTTACCCTGAGGAGGGTCCCTTTTAAGTCTGGTTTCGTTCTCATATCATCTCAGAGTTTTTACTTGCCACTGGCATCTCTGGCTTGCTCTGTAAAGCTGTTCAATTCAATTCAGTTTTATTTGTATACCGCATTTAACAATGGATATTGTCACAAAGCAGCTTAGGAGAAGTTCTGGATATAAATTTTAAATTTATGAATTTATCCCTAATAAGCAAGCCAGAGCCGATGGTAGAAAGGAAAAACTCCCTGACATGACATGAGGAAGAAAACTTGAAAGGAACCAGACTCAAAAGGGAACCCATCCTCATCTGTGTGATGCCGGATAGTGCGGTTATAAATAATTTCTCTTCTATAACTGTATACTATTTAGTCAAAAAGTGCAGTTTTTTTACTAAATAATAGAAACTTATGAGCTTATAAGCAACTTATAAGTATGAGCATCAGAGTCATGTCTGAATTCATTATAGTTTTAACTTGAAGTCTACTGTATCAAAATTAAGTTATTAACTGTTCAATGATGGAAACTTGAGTGCAAACCTGTTAGCATTACTCGTACTCTTAGCATTTGACTTGAGTGCAAAACTGTTAGCATTACTCTTAGCATTTGCAGTCCTAAGGCTATCCAAGGAAAAACATCCACAGATATCTTTATGGTTTCTATGTGGTACCAACCACAGTAATCTCATGGTGAACTTTAGGCTGTCCATGTTGGGCCATCCTTAGCAGCAGCGAGTGATTTTCAGAGCATCAGGATGGATCAGGCGGGTCTGGAGAGCAGAAGGAGCTGGATCACTGGAATCTCAGGAGTAGCATGTGCAGCTCGACAGAGAGAGAGAGAAAGAGAGAGAGAGAGAAGAAGAAAGAGGGAGGGGTAGATAGAGAACACAGATTATTAGGTATGCTCTTATCATGTAATAGTTAAAGACAATGTACAGAGTGCAAGGAAGGACTCCAGTAAGAGTAACTATGACAGCATAACTAAAAGGGAGAGCCAGAAGTTACCACAGACATGAGGCACCCTGAGACATAAAGCAGCCAGTCACTCCACTGTCAAAAAACCTGAGTGAACATGTGAGTTTACCAAAACACTCTATGCTCATGAACTCTCCAGATCTGTGCCTTTATCTAACAAAAACCTAATAACAAAATGCCTGACTAAACAAATATGTTTTCAGCCTAGAATTAAACATGGAGACTATGTCTGGTTCCTGAACATTAATTGGAAGGCTGTTCCATAGCTGGGCTATGCAAGAGAAAGCTCGGCCCCCTGCTGTAGCCTTCATTATTCGAGGTACCAACAAAGAGCCTGAATGTTTTGATCGAAGTACGCAAGCTTTCTCTGTCAAGAGTAGTATTTTATAATCAATGTACAATTTTACTGGGAGCCAATGCAGTGTGGATAAGATAGGGGTCATATCTTCTGATTCTAGTAAGGACACTGGCTGCTGCATTCTGGACTATCTAGAGCTTGTTTATGCACCTACTGGAACATCTAGACAGCAAGGCTTTACAATAATCCAACCTAGAAATAACAACAGCATGAACAAAGTTTTCTGTATCATGTAGTGACATCATATTTCTTATCTTAGCAATATATCTGAGAAGAAAAAAGGCTATCCTAGTAATATTATCTACAAGAGCTTCAAATGAGAGACTGGAGTCAATAATCACACCAAGGTCTGACTGCTCCTCATGATGTTCATGGGAATTGCAGTCCTAAAGCTAACATAGCACTTGCAGTCCTAAGCCATCGTAGCAAAACTGTTCATATCAATTGAAGTCCAAAGCCATCTTCACGGATTCTAACTGGTACCATCCACAGTAATCTTATGTAACTTTAGGCTGTCCATATGGACATCCTCAGCATCTGCAAGTAGTTTCCAAGTGATGAGAACTCCAACCAGAAGTAGGGCATCAGGATGGATCAGGCAGGTCCGGAGAGCAGAAGGGGTCAGGATCACTGGTATCTCAAGAGTGGCATGTGTAGATCAAGAGAGAGAGAGAGGGAGAGAGAGAGGGAGAGAGAGAGAGAGACATCGTTAGGCATGCTAATTGTCACGTAATGGTTAAGGACAATGTACGTTGTGTGCAGAGTGCAGGAAGGGACTCCAGCAAGACTAGCTATGACAGCATAACTAAAAGGGAGAGCCAGAAGGTAACACAGACATGAGGGTGCCCTGGGACTGCACCATCATCAAACCTGAGTGAACGCGTGAGCCGGGGGGGGCGGGTTGCAGCATCCAAACATCCCAGTTCACCACAACACTCTATGCCTGTGAACCCTCCAGATCTGCTCCTTTACCTAAGAAAAAATTATTCACAAAAGGCTTGACTAAACAAATGTGTTTTCAGCTTAGACTTAAACACTGAGACTGTGTCTGAGTCCCGAACACTAATTGGAAGGCTGTTCCCTAATTGCGGGGCTTTTCTGCATTTTGTAGTGACATTATATTTCTCATTAATACCAATATTTCTGAGGTGAAAGAAGGTTATCCTAGTAATATTATCTACACGAGCTTCAGATGAAAGACTGGAGTCAATAATTACACCAAGGTCTTTTAGAGGCCATCCAGAGATACTATGTAATCAGAAAGCTTACTTCTAGCTGTATGTGGTTCGAGTGCAAGTATTTCTTGTTAAGTAGAAGGAAGTAAATAAGCATCCAGTGTTTAATATCCTTTACACCTTCCTCAACTTTATTAAGCTGGTGTCTCTCATGTGGCTTTACTGAAACAAGTGTGTGTCATCAGCATAACAGTGGAAGCTAATACCATCTTTCTGAATAATTTTAACCAGACCATATATAAAGAACAAAGCATTAAGCCTAAAACAGAAGATTGCGGAACACCAAATTTTACCTTAGTATGTGTAAAGAAGTCACCATTTACATCTACAAGCTGATAACGATCAGTCAAATAAGACCTGAGCCAGGAGAGGACCGTTCCCTTAATGTCTACAACATTTTCTAGTCTATCAAAGAGAATAATATGATCAATGGTATCAAAAGCTGCACAAAGGTCAAGCAACACAAGCAAGGAGACACAACCCTGATCAGAGGACAGTATTAGGTCATTTACCATTTTAACCAGCGCTGTCTCTGTGCTATGATGAGGCCTAAATCCTGACTGATACATTTCATGAATGTTATTCCTATGTAGGTATGACAACAACAACTTTTTCTAGGATCTTGGCGATAAAGGGGAGGTTTAATATTGGCCTTGGACAATTGTCAAGATCAGGTTTTTTAATCAGGTGTTTGATAACTGTTGGTTCAAAAGATTTAGCTACATAGCCAGTGCTAAGGGAAGAATTGATTATTTCAGAAGTGGTTTGATTGCTTCTGGAATTATCTGTTTGAAGAAACAGGTAGGTAAGGGATCTAGTATACAAGTTGATGATTTTGATGAGGAAATTAGTGGAATTAGTTCGGTCTCTCGAAGGGGAGTACAACATTCTAATTGCTGATCGGATATGATTATATTATTATCTACAGGGTTAGTTATCAAATTGTCTGGTTTTAAATTTATAGTCTGAATTTTTTGCCTAATATTTTAAATGTTTTCGTTGAAAAAATTCATGAAGTAATCACTGCTACATATTGATAGTGTGCATGTTTCTGTGGTAGTCTTATTCCGAGTTAATTTTGCTACAATATTAAATAAGAATCTAGGATTATTTTTGTTATCTTCTATTAGGGTAGAGAGATATGTTAATCTAGCAGCACTAAGAGCTTTTCTATAGCTCAGGAGGCTCTCCTTCCATGCTGTTTGAAATACTACCAATTTATTTTGATGCCATTTACATTCTAATTTTCAAGTGGTCTGTTTTAAGGTGCGTATGTGATTGTTATATCAGGGTGCTAGTTTTTTCTCTTTAATTATTTTTTGTTTAAGTAGAGCTACATTATCTAGCATGTAGCAAAACGTTGACTCTAAGCAATCAGTTGCCTGATCAAGTTCTGTGGGGTCAGATGATCCAATTATAGTTGATAGATATGGGACATTATTGATAAAACTTTGTGAAGTAGCTGACATGATTATATGTTTGATGTGGTAGCGTGGCAAGATGCATATAGTATGACTAAGACACATTTCAAACAACATGAGGTAATGATATGAGATAGCCTCAGACTGTGGAAATGTGACTATATTTTCTATATTTAATCCAAATGTTAGTATTAGATCAAGAGTATGACCACCATTATGAGTGGTCCTATTATGTTCTGAATAACCCCTAGTGAATCTAGAATGGACACAACCACTGTTCTCAGAGGGTCTTCCGGATTATCAAAATGAATATTAAAGTCTCCAACAATTCTTTGTCTAAAGAAACAACCATGTTTTAGATGAAATCCACAAATTCACATAGGAATTCAAAATATGGCCCTGGGGGTCTGTAAATAATAATTAGCGGAATTGACTGGGTAGACTTATTTTTTGTGGCTACATATGTTATGTTAGTGTAAAGAACTTCAAATGTGTCTAATTCATTTCAAGGTTTTTGTGTGATGCCTAGAATATCATTATAAATTACTTTATTGTTATGCCTCCTAATTTGTCAGTTAGACAAGGTTGATGTATGTAACTGTACCTGGAAGGACTAGGTTCATTTAATGCTACATACTCATTTGGTTTAATCCACATTTCTGGTAAACCCAATACATTAGACTCCTGATCAGTAATAGTTTCATTAACAATAAGCGCTTTAGATGTAAGAGATCTAATATTTAAAAGTCCTAGATTCAGATCAAAGGCGCTGGACGTGCATTCGTGTTTGATCTAATTTCATGTTAATTAGGTTACTAAAACAAACTTTCTGAGTGTTTCTACATTTTGTTTAGCTTGGGGAACAGACAGTCTCAGTATGCTGGAACCTGAGTGACAACTCAAGGCAGCTGTCAGTTTAGCCTGCTTGTCTGCTCCCTGGCCTTAGTTCGGGATTGTCACTGATTAACTAGGCCTGTTCTGAGACTATGTGCTATGCTTCAAGAAATTAAAGCAGCACCTTCCCGAGTGGTATGGATACTATCCTGCCCTAACAGGCCAGCCTTGCCCTCAAAACTACTCCAATTATCTATAAAGCCCACATTGTTTTTAGAGCACCACCTGGACATCCAGCAATTCAGCAGCCATAACCTGCTGTAAGCTACATCGCCATGCCGCATTGGGATGGGGCAAGAGCATATTACTGCATCTGCCATGGCCTTCGCTAATTTACAATGTTACTCTTAGTAACCTCTGACTGACAAAGGCATATATCATTAGCTCCTACATGAAACACTACCTTTGAAAACCTATGCTTGCCTAAGACCCTAATACTACCTGCTATGTCTGGCGCCCTGGCTCCCAGTATACACCTAACTGAAGCTGCTGGTTCCCCTAAAGGCCTAGCTAATTTCAGTAAAACAGTTTTGTGACAATGTTCTTAAAATTGCTTTAAAAATACAGTATAATTGAATTGAAAGGAAGAAGCTGAACAGCAGAAAATGAGTCACAAGTGCAGAAGCTCCAAGTAGAAGTAAACCATCAGGATGAATCAGGCAGTAGACTAATATGCAGGGCCCAGTTTATAGAAGGAAGCAATGCTGAACTGTGTGAACTTTGTACTCAGTATGTTAAAAATCCAATAACTGTCTAAATATTTTTCTGCTGTAATTCACAAAATATGGCACAATAAATTTACACAATAAATTGAACTGTCAAATGGAGGACTGTCTATCTCTTATGCATTAAGCTGTAGTTTGAGAATGTTTTTGTTTTTCCTTATGCCATTACTGTAAAGAAAAACAAAGTATTATTTTTGTAGAGACTAATGTTCGTGTTGTTAATGCTGATTAATGAATGAGTCACTGATGTACTGAAAAAAGAGAAAAAATTTATTTATCTAATATAACAAAAAGTATTCCTCTGCAAACTTACCAAAAATTTCCAAATGTCTGTAACCTAACTCTGCTTATCTCTTGCTAAATAAACAATTCTTTTTGTAAATCACATGAGGCCACTTACTGGATTTTACTGGCTGATCCTCTGGCTATGGGTCAATCAAAAGGATATTGACCTTCTATGTACATATTAGTTTTTGTGGCAGCTGTCCATAAAAAGCAAAAATAAATTGAAAGTAATTTTATAATTACAATGTGAGCTTAAAAAATATCTTGGCAAAGTATATCATAAGAATCGATATACAGTAAAGTAATGGAAATTTTTAGTAACAAAATTTGTAGCTTCTTCAAATGACTCAATGATCATTGATCAGCAGACATTGTTTGCAGTGTTGCATATCTATTCTTTACTTAAATGTTAAGTGTTCTGGTACACAGCAGTGAAACTATCCCACTTTGTTGCAACTCTCCAAAAAAAAAAAATAGTACATTGAATTTACTATATATTTGTAATAAGAAATAATTTTGCTTAGCTATAATAGTTCTCTATTATATTTTTATCCTTGTGAAAACAGAATGTGGATTGATCATTTTTGGCTGCAAAATGAAAGACCATCCCTTGTTGCAGACAATACTTTCATATATTGGCTTTCTTCATACAATTAAAAAAAAGCAGGTAATTTACAATATTTGTCTAATAAGGGTATCTTTGGACATTTGCAAAATTTTGTAACCCAAAACATTCATGTGTTTTTTTATTTCACCTTTATTGCACTTTGCTCTCAACATATCTGCCTTGCACACAAAGACCTGAAACGTTCAATATCACTTCTTAAAACTGACATACTTTACAACCATACACTTAAGCTGTGTATAACAAATACTTATCAAAATCCAATTTTTCCGCATTTTTTCTTTTCTGTTTATTTTTTTAATGGAACACTACTCCAAATGTGTAGAAAGAGCTGTGTCAACAATAATAAATGATTAACAGAGGACTATTATTGATCTACTGTCAAAAAGGAGATCATAGTAATCCTCATGCTACAACTGTGTTAAGAATGGAATCTAATATACAAGTGGCTGTCAGAATCTTCTTTGTTGCTTTTTGGGTACCTTTCTTTACCCTAGCTGAAAATCAAGGTAAGGTGCCTATAAATTCTAAAATGTATTATGTATTTCCTTTGACATAACAGTTATTAGCATTAAAATTCATTCATGACCTGAGTTTGAGAAGACAATCCATAGATTCTAGGACTTATTAAGATCCATCATAAATTATGACTAAACAATAGTTATATTTTACAGAATGTCTTAAAAAAGATATTAATTTTGAGAATACCCTGAAAAGTGATCTTCTTGAAAAGTATAAAACTGGACAGTCAGTGAAACTGAGCTGTGCTACGGGCTACGTTGGAGTTTTGAGGCTCGAATGTGAAAATGGAATATGGAAAAAAGTTGGAGGGAGAGAATGTAAAAGTAAGCATACCATGGTCAACAGCAAATATATACGAAAAATCACCATGATGCACCCATTAGGAAGATTTCATATTTTGCATGAAATAATGAAAACTTTTTGGTTCTTGTAGAAAGACCATGTGGTCACCCAGGAGACACACCAAATGGAGACTTCAAGCTTGTAAGAGAGTCAGAGTTTGTATTTGGAGCTACAGTGGAATACACATGTAGGACAGGGTAAGAGGCTGTTTTGTTAAATAGTGTCAGTACGTCTAATATTTACTATCATTCCTCTCTCCCTGTCTTTCCCCCTATATAAACAACAAACAAAATATGTGATATTACAATTTTGTTTCCTATTTCTATTACAGAATAGTTAACAATTGACCTTACTGACAATTGAATTTATTTGTCACTCATTTTCTGAATCTCAAATGGAGATTTGTTTGGTAAAACTACTTTTAAATTCCTACGTATACGTTTGTTTTCTTGATGTTTTAAGGTATATAATGGCCAGCAGAGTAAATTATCGTAACTGTCGTAGCCAAGGATGGGATAATGCTGTACCTGTCTGTGAAGGTAAAGAAATAGATATTGCTCTAGTATTTTGCTTATTTTAAAAAAAAAAACCTTGATTTTATAGTAAACAATACCTGTAATTGATCTATTCAGATCTATTTGAGCTAATTGATCTCTAAATGTTTTTTATGAGTCATTCATTTTTGCCATTGAAAAAACAATGTATAAACCAGATTTTTACCATTTAATTTATTCCTTTGCAAGATGCTTTTATTTACTGCAACCTGCAAAAGAAGCATATTATAAGCATATGGCCATATTCAGAGTTGGAATTAAGTCAGGGGTTTCCAAATGTTTTTGGCAAATGGCCCAAATGGACATTATGAATTTCTGTGATCCCAAGCCTTGACCTCCTTACATTATTCTTAGTTTATAGGATACTATAATCTTTGAGCATTTTATTATGTGTATGGGTAACATATGGGTAACATAAATGACTAAATCCTAAGGTATATTCCTTGTACTGAATTACCAGTCTAGTGGGAAGGGTGAATGTGCATTTCTTGGCACACCTTTTCAAAAAGTCAGGAGGTGATTTGAAAGGTTGCATTTCTTTCCAATGTTAGATCCAGCTTCAGATGATAAATAAAGAATTAAACACAATGGAGCATTTGTTATGGGAAAATAATCCACGCCATCCATGTGTGTGTGTGATAAGGCTCAACACAAAGCTGAGGGGTCTGGTTTATACTTGTCGCATGACTTTGTGGGTGCGTGTGGTAGCAGAAGGAAAATTAAACACGATGTTCTCTAGATGGCATGTCAGAGCCTGAACTGTGAAACTTATAGTGATTTCATTTAAAATAACTTTAAACACACTGATGAGCTCTGTTTCTCTTTGAAACGTTCTGTTGTTGTCATGATTGTTGTCATGGGCTGTTGTCTCAAATCTAAAACTCTGACCTTACCGTCAAAGCTAAAAATCCAAAAAAAACTGGTATGCAAAAAGACCTTTCGGTAGGTTTTAAAGCTATTAAATTTCAAACATTAGCTGTAATAAGAAAACCACTTAGTGTTAGTACTCAATAATGGTCTAGGATTGTAAATAAGTATGCAATTTGTGACACAACACTAGTTTGTTTAGCGCAAGTAGATGAATGAGGAAATGTTTCTGTTTTTATTGCTGAACTCCTATGCTAGTGCTGCATGCCATGATAGTAAAAAGTCTAAAATAGCACATGCACTCTTAATTTGAATGTGCCATTTGAATGTGACTCCTAGTAACATTTCAAAAGAGTCGCACATTTAAGTGATACTACAAAATGAGGAGATTCTGTGAGTTTCTCTTGCAACCCCATTTGTAAATAAAGCAACACCACGTGGGGTCACAACGCTTAATTTGGGAACCCCTTCAATGATTCTACACAAAATGTCTGTGACATTTCAGCATGGCACTCAATTAAAACACTTACAAAAAACATTAAAACATTAGAAAAAGTTGTGCAACTGCAGAGAAATTGGCTTCTAAAGATTCATTCACTAAGATGCTTTTTTCTTCTCTTCAGTGGTGAAATGCCCTATTATTAGCAATTTAGGCGATGTGATTGCAACAGGCAACACTGAAGAAGCAAGCTACGGTGATGTTATCCACTTTGAGTGTGCATCTCCTAACAAGATGTTATCGGGACCACAAGACATAAACTGCAAAGATGATGGACGATGGAGTGGCGATATACCGAAGTGTATAGGTAATTCCAGTACTTTATGAGAGTTAGAGTTTTTCCAAAATATAATTTTTATGTTACTCTAGGCTAACTAAGTGGACTGGTGCAGTCAGAGCAATTTAAATATTGTAATAATAAACTAATATTATGGTCTTGGACTTGGATTTTGATTCAGTTTAACTTTATATTTTCTAAAGGTTTACTTAGTTAACTTTATTGTGTATGATTAGATATTCAAATGTAAAAGAACAATTCTGTAACATGTTGAAACTAATTTTCTTTGTTGTTACTGTACCAAAGATAACCATACAAAAACCACTTTTTAAAACTTGCTACTAGTTTCTTTGTTTGTCTGTATCTATTACAATATAGTACAACAAAAATGTGCATTTTTCTTGCAGAAATAAAATGCCTGCCACCTGAAATACCACATGGATTTACTAACCCTGATCAGGAGTACAAAGAAAACAATATACTACAATATAGATGTGAACGAGGGTACAATCCCAGATCCGGAACCCCTAGGTGCACAAAGTATGGCTGGAGTATAAAACCAGAATGTGAAGGTGGTATCCCAGTGTTTGATTTCCTGATGATGTTAAATGAATATATGAATATACATTAGTTAAACTCCTCTCTGTTTTATCTAATTTTGATACCAATAGAAATTATTTGTCTACTTGGATCACCCACAAATGGTGTTGTCAGCACAAACCCAAGAGGGAAAAATATATTTAAAGTTGGAGAACATGTGGAGATTATATGCTCAAGACATTACTGGGTTTTCGGTACAAAGCAAGAGTCACGAAAAATTGAATGCCAAGAGAATGGGAAATGGGAAGTCAGGCCAGTGTGTGAGGGTAAAAATACAAAGAAATTAAGACTGCTAAAATATTGTTGGCACCATAGTTATACGATACAATAATAAAAACAAATATTTTTGCAGAAATCACCTGTGAATATCCCCATGGTCAACACCTGTCACATACTCAGCCCTAC
>CM040464.1:24302043-24320862 GCA_022758105.1 Pangasianodon gigas | reverse complement strand
AGTCACGAAAAATTGAATGCCAAGAGAATGGGAAATGGGAAGTCAGGCCAGTGTGTGAGGGTAAAAATACAAAGAAATTAAGACTGCTAAAATATTGTTGGCACCATAGTTATACGATACAATAATAAAAACAAATATTTTTGCAGAAATCACCTGTGAATATCCCCATGGTCAACACCTGTCACATACTCAGCCCTACAGGCATGCTTATAAATTAAAGGAAAGTATATGGTATAATTGTGAACGTGGTTATCAACGTAAAGCTACAACTGCTACATGTACAGAGAATGGCTGGGAGCCAAAACCACTGTGTACTGGTATGTATAAATTTTTAGAAATAAGTAGTTTATTAACTTTTTTATATTGGGTGGGTAATTACCAAAAAAAAAAATAAATAAAAATTTCCTGTATTTCAGAGATTACCTGTCAAAAACCAGAGATTGCACATGGAGAAGTGGTGGGGATGCTAAAGAATACTTATAAGCTAAATGAACAAATAGAGATCCATTGTGATCATAGATATAAACCTGAAAAATTTACTGTCACCTGTACACAAAACGGGGAATGGGACAAAATGGAAAACTGCAAACGTAAGTATCAATTTATTATTATACAGCTTAATTTATCAATTTATTATAGAACAGTTAGTTCCGGTCCACTAATTTGATTGGTTGAGCAGTGTTCCAAGAGTGCTTATTTTTACCATAAATGCACTGGGACGTTTCACTGTTTGTATCATAAAATACATAAAACATAAAACTCCAGTTCCTAGTTTGAAATGCTTACTACAGTAGTGTTAGTGACATCATCAGCAGACAATGGCAAATGATATTTTTCATGAATATAACTTTTGACTTAAAATATGAAAGCTTGTCAGACAAAGATGAAAAGGAAGGAGGGACACCAATTTTATCAAAAGCACCTTAAACAGGAATGTGTCTACGGCCGAATGACAGCTGTGCTGATATACGTGCATTGTTGCTTAAATTGTTTGGAATTAGGCCTTCATTCCAGAAAATATCTGAAGACAAAATAAGAGCCTAAAAATGGTGTCAGATTGCTGCGGTGAAACTGAGCAGAGATAGCAAAGCCATAGCAATTTTACGTAGCAAAATAGCAAAATCTGCTATTAACAATTATTACAAATTACAGGTTTATATAAATGGGCTCGTTCAATACATTATTGTTTCTCTAATAACCGCTTATTTACAAAGTCCAGATTTTATGGCAGACGCTCCACACAATCTACACCTAATAATAAATAGATTGAACTTGACAAAGAGTAAAACATTTTGAGTGTCAGCACACTGTAACAATCAAAGTCAACGTTGTTCCTGTCTGCCAAGGAACAGTCTTCAGAATACAGGTGCATTGTGGCTTATTAATAACATGACAAGCTGCATTTTTGTCATATTAAATAGAAACAGAGATAGGCTGGTGAGGGAATGACTGTTTATAGCCGCTGGAACCAAAAGGAACTAACTTGTTCATGGACATTCCACATCAATAAATCAAAAATATAACTACAAATCGATAATGTTGTGTCAAGTTTCACTGAATGTTTTTCATCCCACCACCCAAAAACATCCTGATAGGTGGCTTGGTTATGCTAAGTTGGCCCTTTTTTTTTTGTTTTTTTGTCCTGTGTGTGTGTGTGTGATATACTATGCCAATGCTACAGGACCTAAGATTTGGATAGAAATGAAGATCATGGAGCAAAGAAAATAGCACTCACTTAGTAATAACATATTCCCTGATTTTAGGTGTATATTTATGCGTTTGGTTCTTGGCTTGTCTTTTTTCTATCTCATGCACGCAAGCAACCTTTATGTTGCAAGTGAAATCAGTCAGTTTGGTTCTTGTGTCCATAAAAACAAATACATAGTGTTATATGGTGATGGTTAACAAAACATGCAGGGCTGCTGCTGCCCCCTAGCAGCTTCAGTAGTGTACTGCATTCTACAATAATTTTAGGGTACATTAAAACTGTTGCTGGTTAAGTAAACAATGCATTGTTTGTAAAAATCCATATTATGATTTTCAGAATGCATTTTCACTATACACTGCACAGGTTAGCACTTTAAAAAAAAAATTCCACCTGATATTTAGTCTATATATAAAGATTTGAACAAGTAAATGTGTAAATGTAACAAATAAATAAAGTGTAAGCATGCAAATAATCAGCATTGAAGCAGTAAACAGGATACACAAATAAAGAACAATTATTAGCAGTTTACATGGGGGAACAAGAAAGGAGAGGAAGAGATCAAATGTTACATATTCATTTATAGATTTATGTATGTTTTGCTTATTATTATTATTATTATTATTAATTATTAATTATCAATTATCAATTAATTATAATTAATAATAATTAATTAATTTTTATTTTATTTTTTTTTTACAGTAAAACCTTGTGGAGAAATCTCTGTGCAAAATGGGTTTATATATGAACGGGACGAAGGATTTTCCTACTCATGTGGCTCAGAGTATAAAGCATTTGATGAGAAATGGTGGGGAGTGGTAATCTGCACTGCAGGTCAACAGAGTTATGCACCACTGTGTATACGTAAGTGGTTTTTATTTCTCAGAGGACACATTATAGTGCTGTGAGACGAATGGCTGTTTAATGGTATTGGGTTTTTATTGTCTCTCTCTATACAGCTAAGGATCGGTGTGGTCAAGTACCCAATGTTCATGCAAAGCACAATCAAGCAAAGAAAGTGTACGAGAATGAGGCAACGGTGGAGCTTGAATGTGAATCAAAACCATGTTGTTTTAAATGTATCAGGGGAAAGTGGGTGAAGCAAGACTGTGAATGTAAGACATTTTTGTTGATGACTGCAATAATTTAGGTGACTTTTTTTTTTTTAGAATTTACTTATATTGTGGCAAAATCTATTGGAATATTTTAACAGTCAGTAGAGAATTCCAGACAGAAACTCTAATCCCAGATTGATTATGACTTGAAAGAAAATTGTATAAACAAGAATTATACTTTCTTATTATACTATCACTTCATACTGAAATGGTCAAAGAAAAAAACTTTAATAATGACTCATATATTGATTCTTTTAATGTCGAATAGCTAAGAGATGTGGTATTCCTCCCCGCGTTGAAAATGCAGTTATTACTTCTCACAATCAGCAACAAGTGGAATACAAATGTCAAGAAAATTACAAAATAAATGGGGAACAGTTAATATTCTGCATCAACTCACAGTGGGAAGATCCACCAACATGTGAATGTAAGTAGATATTTACCTGGTATGTGTTGTACATAACAATTGCTTGTCATTATGTGGGCCATTCATTTCAGCATGGACCAAACCTCAAAGAAACACCTTGTGCAATCCATGGCATGAAGAATTGAGGCTGTTTTGAGAGCAACAGGGGGTCCTACCAAGTACAAGTATGGTGTTCCTAATAGAGTGGTAGCACTATATACTGGGATGTACACTTAAATTTTTAAGTGGTAGCACTGATGGCAGACAGTAGCAAATTAGAAGGTTCTGTAGCACAGATGAGTACATTTAAAAACCTGTTTTAGTTTTCATAAATAAATTGCCTATACAATTATTTTAGTTCATATTTTGGTAACTACTGAAATATGCAGAAAAAAAATAAAAGCAGCTTGGAGTCATACAAAGTTACTTAAAAAAAAAAAAAAAAAAAAAAAAAAAAATGGTTATGTACACATCCTCACATTCACATTATTAGGTACATGCAGCCTAATAATCTGTTATTAATCCAACTGATAGATCAATTGGAATAAAAAAATATTCCATAACCAACTAAAGCATATCTGAATGAGAGTCCTATCAAATTGAACGAGGTGAAACAGTGTCCTTTTAAAACTACGTTATATAGTAGACCACATGTAAATGATTATAAATAATTGATAATTGATTATTTATTAATGCAAAAAGATTGAGTTTTTTTGCCTGTGCTCAGATGCAGTTAAAAGTTTGTAAGGTTTATGATTATAACTGAAAGGGCAATGGCTGCCCATTATAGCTGTTGTGCTGCTATAGTTATGGATTTAGATTGGTCAAGTTATGGGTTAGTTATGGGTTAGATTGGTTAATATTGTATTCTGTAGTGTTTCCACTTAGAAAGTACTCATATGCTACACAGGAATGCAGCAAAAAAGAGAGAAAATTTTGAAAATAGGGAATTTTCACTTCATCTGCACATGACCACACGAAAAAAGGGATTAACCCTGAATTCAACCCCCCTGTGAAAGTCACATGGTGACCGTATGATTTAGTCTTTTGCTATAAAATATCTTCTTCAATGGCTATCTGTCCCCTTGCTTCTTCTCACCTCTTACCTCATACACTTGCCAGACCATGGAGTTATTTGCTTAACAACTTGTGACTTTGTGACATGTGAGTATGGTGCAGTGTGGGTGTGATAAATGCTTTAAGGTAGGTGGGTGCTGGTCCATTTTTGGCTTTGTATGCAAGCATCACTGTTTTAAATCTGATTCAGGCAGCTACAGGAGCCATTGGAGGGACTGTAGCAATGGGGTGGTGTGGGAGAACTTAGAATGGTTGAAAACAAGTTATTCAGCTGCATTCTGGATCAATTGCAGAGATCAAATGGCATGCAGAGGCAGACCTGCCAGAAGTGAGTTGCAATAGTTCAGTCTGGATATGAGAAGGGACTGAACAAACACTCGAGTGGCCTGTGTGGATAGAAATAGACAAATCCTTCTGATGTTGTAAAGGAGAAATCGGCATGAGCGTGTCACATTAGCAATGTGAGAGGAAAAGGAAAGTGGATTGATCATGGTGACCTCAAGGTTGCATACAGTGACAGAAGGTGAGATCAGAGAGTTGTCCAGGGAGATCACAAGATCCTGACATGGGGATGAATCACCTGGGATGAACAGCAGTTCAGTTTTGCTGGGATTAAGTTTTAGCTGATGAGCTGCCATCCATGTTGAGATGTCTGCCAGACATGCTGAGATCTGAGCAGAAACATGAGTGTCTGAGGGAGGAAAGAAGAGGATGACATGAGGTTCATCCGCATAGCAGTGGTATGAAAACCCACGTGAGGATATGACCTCACCAAGAGATTGCGTATAGAGGGAGAACAGAAGAAGACCAAGTACTGAGCCTTGTGGGACACCAGTGGAGAGTCTGCATTGAGCAGATGTGGACCCACTCCATGTCACCTGATATGACCAACCCTCCAGGTGGGAAGCAAACCATTGCCACGCTGTGCCAAAAAATTCCAAGAGTCATGAGGATAGACAAGAGACTCTTGTGGTTGACTGTGTCAAATGCTGCTGAAAGGTTGAGGAGGGTGAGGACTGATGACAGTTTGGCTGACAGTTTGACTTGTGCTTTTCAGCAGTTTTAATTCACACGCACATACATGCGCACACATGGCTCTGTCCATCTTGGCTCTCTCCTGAGGCACTCGTCTCTCTCCTCTTTATCCTCCCCACAGCTCACTGCAACAGAACTTGAATGACAGATTAGGAAATGAATACTTAAACCATTAATCTATGGCACTCTACTTAGATCGGTGAAATAATTGGCTTGCAGCATACAAGACACAAGAGGAAATTCACTGTATGATGAATTTGCCTTAGCAGCCAGCATTTTAGTACTAAATGTGTACCTAATACAGTAAATTTATTTAGTCATATTTAGCAACACAGCTGGCTTTTCTGGTGAACTCTCAAGCTAGCTACCTAACCACACCACACATATACTTTATCAAACTAGACTTACAATGTTAACACAACCTAGCTATATCTTTATAACTTTAACTGAGTAGCAGGGGCGTAGCTATGGGGTGGCCAGTGCAACCCTAGCATGAAGCATGGCCACCCCTCTGGCCACCCCAGTAAGATATTATGATTATTATTGTTGTTATTATGAGTGCACTAATCAAGGTCATGATTTGAAACTGAACGACTTGGTAAATCTTGCTGTGATAGGCTACTTTGAATAATAACATAACGGTCACTACAACGTCTCTGGGAAATTTCAAAGGTTGTTTCATCGTTGTACTATGAACATTGTACTTCTTGGAGAACAACAAGAAAATTTAGCTAGTTAACAGACGTGAACCCTTGTCCACTGACCACAACAAACAACACTGGTCACCCTTTTTTACATTAACAATAATCATTTGGAGGCAAAACATTGGATTTCTTTAGTTTGCCATTAGCTAAAGACACTGAATTAATAATGATAATGTACTGCAGCAGTAGCTTTATGTTATGTTGCCATGAATCATGCTCAGAGTTGGATGCAAATGCACACAGCAAACAAACCAGTAAGGTAAGTCCAAAATCAAAGTAAAAAAAAAAGTGACATGAATCAACATATAAAACAAACTGAGATTTTACTCCAGAAAGGCAATTAAGCTTAGAATCATCATTAGAAAAACTGACAGTGTTCTAGTAAAATTAGGTTGTTCTAATAAATCTAGTGAAACTAGAATAATTAGAAGCATAGAGGAGAAGAGGGGATTGTGTTCAGGTCTGTGCAGTATGGACTTTTAGAGAATGTGATGGTGGGGATGAGTCATGTGATTGATCATGTGGTGTTTGTAGTAGTGTATTGTGGGAAATGGAGTCTATAGCAGAAATTAGCAGTTGTTGAGGATTCTGGGAAATGGAGTTTAGAGCTGAAGACGATGTGACATGTTAGCTATGAATTTTATATAGTTTGATAGACAGCAAACTTTGATAGACAAACAACAAATGTTGCTTAATTGTGTGCTTTTTATGTTTGATGAGGATCGTACTCAGGCCACACAGAGGCAGGGGAAGTCACATTATGTCATTTTATACAGTACAGATGCAGATACAGATTAGTCTTTTGTCCCAGCCTCGATTGCCATTCCAACTGAGTCATTGGGTCTAACCTGGCCACCCCATTGTAAAAGGTCTCACTACATCAGAATAGATTATTTTTTGCATCATTTCTTTGCAGGCCAAAGCATCTTACGTTTTTGCGGATGTGCAGTATAGGGATGTGAGTGTTTTCAGACTTTTCAGTGTGGACGAGCAATTTTTGGAAAACGTTTGAAAACACCAGTGTAGACGGAGAGAGTTGTAAAATGTTTCTGTCATTTCTGTCAGGCATTTATTTACTTTCTGTCTCTTTGAATTTATGTGGCAATGTCAAGGAAAAGCGCCAAGTTTTTTAAATGTACAGACGAACAGGGGGAGTTGTTGCTGCAGATAACCCAAGACAATAAAGTTGCTTGTTTTGAGTTGAATGGGTCACATGACTGCGTCTCTTTCTATGTTTGGTTCCACGAACATAGAAAGCCCTGAGACTCAGGCCCAAGCGGAAATTCCCCCGGAGTACCACAAGTTCAAGTTTTCAGCAAGGCTAAGGCCAGTGGATTACCAACTCAACGAACAACAACAGGCTGCATGTCATCATCGCTTACATCACCAACATTCTAATCTACTCCCCAGACAAGGAAACACACCTCGGCCATGACAAATAGGTACTCTCCAAACTACTCCCAAACCAACTCTATGTCAAAGGAGAGAAATGTGAGTTTCACTTGACGAGAGCGGCTTTCCTCTGATACATCATCAGACCAGATGGGGTGCTCATGGACCAAGATAAGGTCCAGATAGTGTCGCTAACTGGCGCACACCACAGATGATCAAGGAAATGCAACGTTGTCTGGGGTTTGCAAATTTCTACAGGAGGTTCATAAGAGGATTCAGCATCCTAGCATTGCCCCTCAAAGCTATATTGAAGAACAGGTCCATGAAGCTACAGTGGAATGCTGCAGCAACCAAGATTATACACATGTCAAGGCAGCATTTACCTCGGCCAGGGTGCTTCAGCAATTACCTGAAGCACCCTGACCCTTCGAAGACGTTCACTGTGGAGGTGGATGCCTCCGAGACAGTGGTGAGGGCTGTCCTGTCACAGTGGTTTGGGGAGAAGCCCAAACTCCATCCAGCGGCCTTCCTCTCCCGGAAGCTATTACCAGCAGAGCGCAATTATGACATCAGCAACCAGGAGCTTCTTGCAGTGAAGCTTGCACGCAAAGAATGGCAAGACTGGTTGGAGGGTGCTAACGACCCCTTAATAATCTTCACTGACCACAAAAACCTTGAATACATCAAGAAAAATACTAAATTCAGGTTTGATTTTACCATCATTTTACCACTGGGCCCTGTTCTTCAGCAGGTTTGATTTTATCGTCTCTTATCGACCTGGATCAAAGAACATCAGAGCAGACTCTCTCTCATGGTTGTATCCAGCTCCATCCAAGGAAACCTCAGAGGAATGCATCCTGCCACAGAGGTGAGAACACCCCCATCCTGCCCAGCGGGGAAAAAATACATGCCCGCTTCCCTCCGTGACAAACTCATCACGTGGGCCCATGCCTCCCCGGCCACCAGACACCCCGGCATGCAACAAACCCACCAATTCATCCAGGGAAAATACTGGTGGCCTCATATGCTCCAAGATATTCATAAATCTCCTCATGCTCTGTCTGTGCTCAAGCCAAAGTATGTATCCTACCTGCTGGGAAACTCTTTCCGCTACCCATGCCTCAACTGGCAATTGACTTCATCACTGATCTTCTCAAGTCAAAGAACAATATGGTAATCATGGTCATCATCGACCGTTTCTCCAAGTCATTACACCTGATTGCCCTACCTGGCCTGCTATGAGGATTCAAAACTAATACAAAACTCCAGAACTAATTTTCAACAATGCCTTCAGGTACTTTGGCATCCTGGAGGACATCGTGAGCGACAAGAGCACAGTTCACCTCACGCATCTGGGGGATTCATGGAGAAACTTGGGATCACAGTGGGCTTAACGTCGGCAGATCATTCCAAAGCCAATGGATAAGTAGAGAGAGCCAACCAAGAGATCAGGCGTTTCCTGCATATATTCTGTGCTAACAATCAGGAGGACTGGGCACAGTTCCTCCCCTGGGCCAAGTATATGTAGTACTTCCTTCAGCACTCTGCAACCAAGCTAACCCCCTTCCAATGTGTACTGGGATAACAACTGCCACTATTCCCATGGAATGGCAACCCGACTGATTCCCCCGGAGTGGATGAATCAGGTGGAGTGAGCAGGTATGGGAACAAGCCCACCAACAGCTTGGTGGGCTTTTTCCCAGGTAACCAAGGAGTTCACAGATCATCATAGAGGAGAGACACCCCACCTTGAACCAGGTGCCCGAGTTTGGTTATCCACCAGGGATATCGGCATTTCTGAGGTGTGTAGAAAACATGGGCCGATGTAGCAGGGTGCTTGTTTTCAAAATTCAGAAGATTGTCAGGAAGTCACTTATAAACTGGACCTGCCACATCACAGCTACCTAGCCCCATTGTTTCACATCTCATGCCTAAAGCCATTAATACCAGGCCCCCGTGCAGAACACCCCCCACCACCTGCACCCCTTGAAACATCGAAGGTGAACCAGCATACATAGTCAAAGAAATTCTAGACACACCCTAGAGGAATGGTAAGCTGCGATATCTCATTGAGTGGGAGGGCTACGGACCTGAGGAAAGGAGCTGGATTCCGGCCCATGACATACTCAATCCTATGATATGCCAAGGATTTTACACATGCCACCCCAAGCACCTAGGCCTAGGAAGAATCCCTCTTCTGGAGGTAGCGCTTTGTTTCTGTCATGACAATGCCAGAAACAGTGTCCAACTACACTACCCAGAGTACAGCATGGCCTACAAACATGGCTGCTATGGACTACAACACCCATCAACAACAAAGACTGTCACATTCAAGTTTCCCATCTTACTGATCACAAACACCTATTCACAATTACAGACCAGAGTATATATAGGACTCTCAACCCACACTCACACTGCGAAGTGTTTCTCTCCAGTGTTTCTCTCCAGTCGTTACCAAGTGGTTGTATGATTACAGTCTTCCTGGTTATAGATCTTGTTTGTTGTTCACCTTTGCTTTAGCCTTGCCTAGTTCACGCTGTTTGATCATTGCCTGACCTCTGTCTGTTTGTTTACCACAATATTGCTTTATGTTTTGGAATTGTCTGCCAGTGTTCCTAATAAAGCTGCTGTTTACCTGCAATTGCATCCGCATCTGCTCCATTACAACAAGTATAATTTTGTGCAACCATTAGAGAACATAATCTATTTAATTTCAATATGACAGAGTTTCCATAATGACTTAATATGTACTTTTTTATTATCCCATGAGATTTATAAGGTTCCTTCTTTTATGAGCAGGTAAACATGTATGTTAATATTTTGATTAAACTTGCATTTCTGCTGATGGAATATTTTACAAACTTCTATTAGGTTATTTTGTCATGGTGTGTGTATGTATGTATTTGATGTCATTAATATTTTGCTGGCTGTAGATATAACCTTGTTGGTGATTTGGTGTTTATTACAGCGGGTAAAAAGCCAAAATGCCCAGGTCCTGAGCGAGAAATAAATAATGCAATCCTGATTAGAGCAAATCTGAAGGCGTACTACCAGGAAGGTGGCACAGTAGAATACAAGTGTAAAGAAGGCTTTCAGTTTCAGGATGGGACCCAAGCCACATGTTCTAAAGGAGAATGGAATTACCCACAGTGCGTACAATGTGAGTAGCAAACTATCCTTGTTTAAAAAAACAAACAAACAAACAAAAAGTCTTAAAATCCTTAGCAATACCCCATAAACCAGCACTGGGCTTTAGCATTGGATCCACACCATCCATCTCACTCAGCACTCAATAATTTTATTGCCTAAAAATACAATAGACTTTAGTCAAAAATATTTATTTTACAACGACATATTTAGTTATATTTATATTTAGAAGTATATTTTTCTATTAACTAAACAAAACACATGTACATGGCTTTATTATACAGCCAAGTCTTGATTTGGATTCAGGCTGATTGTGTTCTACACTCACCATTCATAGCAGAAATTGACATTCTTTACTGTTCTTGGCAGATATGAAGTGAAAGCTGGCATGGCATTCTGTAGCCTGTCTGTTTCATACTTTACAGATTCTGGCACGAATTTCTGTTTACTCTTAAGACTATAGTAAATGAAACTTATAGGTCAGCAGTGGTAACTTGGTGGTGTAGTGGTTCATGGATTTTTAATTGTTGTCTTGCAAAGCCGACACCAGCAATGCATCAAATGTTTGTTCTTTAACAGATTTGCACCTAATGTAGGGTAGGCATTTAAACATCTATCTCACATGCTGTCTACAGGAAAATCACACCTTCTGTATCTAACACAGTTGAAAAAATTTATATCTAAAACTGAAAAACCTGAGCTGCTATACTGTATGTTGGATGACTGGATGTTGTCAACTCTCAACTGCCATATATGGGGTTACTCAAAAAATTCATTACATAGTAGCCTATAGAAAAGCACAAGTGTGACAGCTTCTTGAGTCACTGCTACCAAAAGCACTATGGAATGCCATTTGAGGCCAATATTATTTACATAAATATAGCACTATTAAAGAATTAATTCATAGTATCTGTGATGTGTTTTCTAGTACAGTATTCTAGTGTATGCCATTGTACAGCTAATTTTTTATATTATTTCTTCTGTTGTACCTGTGCGGGCTTTATTTATCAGCAGCTTTTCAGCACACTTTCAAAACTCAACAAACCAACAGAAATGCAACCCAAAAGGGCCTGTCATTAGCTTGCGGCTTTCGCCTCGTTCCAGGTTTAGATCACACTCCATGCGTGTGTATGTGTATGTGTACCTGTGTGTGCGTTGCAAGCTCCACCAGCTATGCCACTCTCTCTCTCTCTCTATCTCTCTCTCTCTGGCTCATGGCAGTCACTAAGTCAATAAGTAGGCTGAAGGTAAAAATACACAGGTGAGAATCATCACATATTACCTGCCGGTTCAAACTGCCTCCTCTCTGTCCACAGCTGACGCTCAACCATGCCCCCGCTGCCACATAACCCCACTGCCTTACTCAGGCCGGGGAGCCTATAGCCGACTCCACCCCTCCACGCCTTGGCGGGAGAGTTAATCAGCTGCTACCATCTGTGCCCCTGGCCTGTGGACCACCTCAAACTTGAATGGCTGAAGTGCCAGATACCAACATGTCATCCATGCCTTGGCATCCTTCATGTGGTGGAGCCATTTCAGCAGGGCCTGATAAGATTAGAGGGTATAAGGGTGGCCAAGTAGGTAGTACCAGAGGGTGAGGACTGCCCACTCGATAGCCAGACACTCCTTCTCTATTGTGCTGTAATTAATCTGAGAGCTTCTGGCTGATGTACAGCACAGGGTGCTCCCTCCCCCTCCACCACCTAGGTCAAAAGGGCCCCATCCCACTGTCCAACATTGCAGCCTGCAGAAGAAAAGGGTTAGAAAAGTCAGAAGAATGCAACAGTGGGCCTGCACACAAAACTGCATTTACCTGACAAAAAGCCCACTTGCACAGCTCCATCCACTCGAATGGATCTGGTGCTCCTTTTTTAGTGAGGTCAGTCAGTGAGCTTGTGACATCCAATTAGGCACAAACCTACCACAATAGCCAGCTCCAGCAACTACTTGATCCTTTTTTGATCTTGGGTCTCGGGCAGGCCACAATTGCTACTGTGTTATCAATTGCTTTGAATCCCGCCCGTCTCAAGGATCTCAGGACAGCTCTCAGATGTTGTAAATGCCGCTGCCAGTCATTACTATAAATGATGAATATGCACTGTGTGGGTGGAGTATTCTATCTATGAAATGCTGAATCGTTGCTGGGGCTCCACACAAACCAAACAGAAGGGTGATAAATTGGTGTAACCCAATTCAATTTACCCAATGGAGTGGAAAAGGCTGTTTTTCTCTGGATATTCAAGTCCAAGAAATCTGCCAATACCCCTGAATTAAATCCAGTGTTAAATAAAAGTGAGTTGCGCCTAACTGATCGAGCAGTTCAGCATTGCATGGCACTGGGTATGTGTTGACTTTTCTAGAGTCCACACAGAACCAGACCGACCTATCAGTCTTGACACCAAAACCACAGGCCTGCTCCAATCACTGTGGGACTCTTGTTTTTGCTGGTATCTCTTCACAATTTTCCTAATGATGTTTAAGATGCCGCAGGGCATGCGCACATATAATTCGAATGGGGAGAACCCATTACAGGGGTTCAGGTGTCATCCTGAACAAACTTACAAATCATATTTTTAAGTGGTTGATTAAACCCTTCAACCAGCCCATCTGTTTGTGGATGGTAGACACTGGTGTGAATTGATTTAATCTTTAAAAATTGTTACAGTTCATGAAGGGTGTGTGACATAAAAGACATGCCCTCATAGGTCAGGGTCTCTTTCGGGATCCCAACTCGGGAGGCAGGTGGAATATGTGTTTGTGTGTACAAATATGTGTGTGTGTGTGTGTCTCTGTGTGTATGCATTGCAAGCTCTGCCAGCTATGCCTCTCTCTCTCTCTCTCTCTCTCTCTCTCTCTCTCTCTCTCTTTCTTTCTCTTGCTCACAGCAGTCACTGAATACACATAAGCAGGCTGGTGGTAAGGTGAGAATCATCACGCTTTACCTACGTTCGACCATGCCCCCACTGCCACTCCTGAGTTCTGGCCTCCTGAAATACTCTGATTTTCCTGAAAATGACTAGTCATAGAAGGCATCCTTTCCTAATATTACTGCTGAATTAAACCTTACAGCCAGAGAAGAACTGGATTTAAAGGCAAAGTGTCTCAAGGAACACAGCGATCATAACATGTCACCAGACCTACAGTAGGACTGACCATTGCTTGGCAAAGACTCGAAGAATGCTATGGAGCACCAGAAGTAATTGAGAATGCATTCCTTAAGAAATTGGAGAATTTTCCCAGACTAAGCAACAGAGACAATATCAAACTCCATGGGTTGGGTGACATTCTTCTGGAATTACAATGTGCTAAAGAAGATTGGAATATCCCTGGTCTTTCTTACTTGGACACTGTCTGTGGCATGAAAGCAAAAGTGTAGACGCTTTGTATACATGGTAGCATCCTTTTATTCTGGGTTTTTTCTAAATTTGTGAGAAATGAGGCAAAAATAAGAAATGTCTTTCTCTCCCCATGGTCCTTCGTTTAAGACAGACAAACCTTTGACACACACTAAGTGTAAGTCCACAAACAGACATTCTATTGGAAGCTTCATCTGACAGAGCACCTCATGTAGAGGAGAAAATGGAAAGCCGTGAGTCCCAGTGTCCAATACACAATAAGCCACATCCTCTTTAAAATGCAGGAGCTTTGGATGAAAAACCTTAAATGAGTGTAAAACCTTCCTTAAGGAGAAAAAGATCTGCTACAGGTGTTGTGGCTCTACTCAGCATGTTGCCAAGGATTGCAAAAGGCTAGTTAAGAATGTAACTGTGATGCGCACATTACAGGGACAAAGCAAAGAGGTTTCTTCTTCAGTGACTGCAATGCTCTCAGTTTATACTCATGCTCCAGAGTAAGCTTGGTAAGACATATCCAGCAGGGAGGAGAGAGTAGCAGTAAAGCAGTAAAGATGTATGCAGCGCTTGATGAACATAGCACCCGATCATTTGCATTAAGTAAGTTCTTCATAATCTTTGGAATCGAGTAGAAGAGCCATCAACTTTGTTGCCAGGAGTACAGATACATTAGGATGTTCAATGTTGAAAATATCAAGAAGTGACTACAAGCTAGCACTGTTAGTAGATCACAAACAGTTCCTGAGCATTACAGAGCAAGAGTTCTACCAAAATGAGGAGAATATCTGGGTAGTGTCTCTGCCATTTTGTTTTCCAAGATGTTGTTTTCCCTGTAATAAGGAACAGGCCATGAAATGATTCTGCTCTTTTCACAAAATGTCAAATGTTACAGTGAATTATTAATTTTTTTAATTTCATTTATTTCAACCATACAAAGATGGTTTTTGGCGCTTTAGCACCGCCCACTCAAATTTGGGTTAATGTGCATAATATGTGAAACCTACCTTTGAGAACTAGTCCTAGGATTGTTACCAATCCTCAAAAGTTTGGTGTCAAACTACTCAGCAGAATGTGAAATATGTAATCATCTCTGAATTACGTCAAAAACGTGGGCGCCTTCAGCCAAGCAGCTTTCAACAGACTAGCACTGATCTATTATCACAAAACTTGATAAGTATGTTCATGTATGGTCTTTTTATTGCTCTATGTATCTTGGCAAGTATTTGCCACTGAAGGTGCTATTTTGAAAATTATTTGGAGCCCAAGCACCAAAGGTGTGTAGGCACCCTATTGTTATTCTACCTTTTCTTCTTCTTCTTCTTCTTCTTCTTCTTCTTCTTCTTCTTCTGGCCAGATTGTCTATTGCAGCCCATAGAATCATCTGGTAAAAAGTTGTGAAATTTTGCACACTGATTGGGGAGGGTCTAGGGAACGTTCTGACCAAATTTGGGCCAAGTGCTGCCAACCCTCTTGCACCACTATCGGGTTAAATTTGGGCCTAATTTGGAAGTACATTTATGGTCATAACTTTGAACCATGTGCCCAAAGTTTAAAAGCCAAGCATCCCTGGATTCCCTGGATCGAGATGCACCCTATGACGTCAATTTCCTCCTAATTAGATTAACTTGGATTTTGTCAAAAAAAAAATTTTCTCTACTCCTCCTACAACTTTTGTCCAATCATCACCAAATTTGGCACACATCATCTTCAGAGTAAGCCTCATAAAAGTTATCAAAAGAATGGCCCAACAGATCTGAAAGTAAAGCTGCCAAACAGGACGTGAGGCTGTATCTCAGCAGCGACTATCACAAAACTTGGTAGGCATCTTTAGGACCATGCTCTGAGGCTATACAACAAATTTCGTAACAGCACCATGTACTGGTCAAAAGTTACAATAACATGCAGAAAATGCTTACATTTAAGTGCCATTTTTGCTACTCCTCCTCCAAATTTTGTCCACTCTTCACCAAATCTGGCTCACATCATCTTGAAGCCTGTCTAAACAAAAGTTATCAAAGGAACTCTGATATTCAAAACCGATCTCCCATAAAGGACTGTCAAATAAGTGAAACTACAAATCATAATTGAATCTCTTTGCCTATAGTTATGGCTCTGCTTTCCTGTGATTATAATAGTAGCGCATAATCGTAATAATAATCATAGCGCAATATTCGTAGCGCATCTGTGAATGTGCGGCTCACCGAGTCTGGGTACTTGGCCCGCGAAAACGCTGCTTGCAGCTTTAATTATTATTATTATTATTATTAATTTAGTAAATCTATTAGCACTTATTATTAAGGTAGTAAATTCATTCTTTCATTCATTCATTCCTTACTTATTCAAACTGTTACATTTATTGTGAGGGTTAATAAACAAGTATAATTTTGTGAAACCACTGGGGACCTAATCTATTTCATTTCAATATGACAGAGTTTCCATAATGACTTAATGTGTACTTTATTATTTACTAAAGAGATTTATAAGGTTCCTCCTTTTATGAGCAGGTAAAGATTTATGTTAATAATTTGATTAAAATTGCATTTCTGCTAATGGGATATTTGATAAACTTCAAATGTCATGATATTATTATTATTATTATTATTATTATTATTATTATTATCTAGTGTCGTTAACATTATTTATTTATTTATTTTTTTTTTTTGCTGTCATTAACATTTTGCTGACTTTATTTGTAACCTTGCTGGTGATTTGGTGTTTATTACAGCAGGTGAAGAGCTGAAATGCCCAGATCCTGAGCGAGAAATAAATAATGCAACCCTGATTAGAGCAAATCTGAAGGCGTACTACCAGGAAGGTGGCACAGTAGAATACAAGTGTAAAGAAGGCTTTCAGTTTCAGGATGGGACCCAAGCCACATGTTCTGAAGGACAATGGAATTACCCACAATGCGTGCAATGTGAGTAGCAAACCATCCTTGTTTAAAAAAACTAAACAAAACAAACCAAAAAACCCTTAAAATTCTTAGCAATATCCCAAAAACCAACACTGGGCTTTAGCATTGGAACCACACTATCCATCTTACTCACCACTAACATTGTGCCTTTATTGACTAAAAATATAACATTCTTTATTCAAAAATATTTGCTTTACAACCAAATATTTCAACACCTTTGACCTTCATACATGGTTTTATTATACATCCAAGTCCTGATTTGGATTCGGGCTGATTGTGTTCTACACTCACTATTAATTTGTCACAGCAGAAACTGATATTCTTTTGGCATTGATATTCTTTATCTGTTCTTGGCAGATGAAGTGAAAGCTGGCATGGCATTCTGTAGCCTGTCCACTTCATACTTCACAGATTCTGGCAAGATTTTCTGTTAACTCTAAAGACTATAGTAAATGAAACTTGTAGGTCAGCAGTGTTAACTTCCTTTTCTCACGTTCCTGATCATAGTTGGGAAGCTAGGGAATCTGCCTCACTAGGCTTGGTAACAGCTTTCACAGTGTTCCTTGATTCTAACAGGTATGTGGGTCAGGACACACACACGGCGCTGGTCTGAAGGAAGTAATCGGTGCTTTATATGAAAATAGCGGTCTTCGCCATCATAGTCTACAAAATACTTGTCTTCTCTCAATAGCTCATAAAACAGTAACAGAGTTGTGGCTAACTTAACTAAAGCTACAGGGCTGCTTTACAGCAGTGGTAACTGCCCGTGGCATGAAAGCAGTAGTGTAAACACTGTGTAACAACAAGGTTGGTGTGAGGAGAATAAGGGCACAGTAGGTAGGACTGAGAGAGAGGGCGGCATTATGTTTGTTTCTGGTTTTCATTACAGCAATCTTCCTAACTGAAATATTTAAACACAAAACTTAAAATTGCACACATGATCACACACACAAGCACATACAGTCACTTGGCTCGCCATCACAGCCTCTATCTGATAATCATTTAGCACCTCACTGTAAGACACACAGTGTATAAATAGAGCATCCTTAATCACACACAGATGTACACTCCTTTATGAAATTACCTAACCTCAACTACACCCCTGCCACCACACCCTGTCTCACACACTAATACTCAAGAAAATTCAGGCAATGTCAGAGGCATGAAATAGATACAGGTGATTTGCTTAAGCACCTCTAACTGAAGTCTGAATATGCACAAATTCAAACACAGTCAATTTTCAAACAGGAGAAATTAACTGTTTTATATTTTAATCTAATAGAGAAAATTATATTTAAACAGAACCAACATGCAAAATATACTTATAGCTACTCATATTACATTATGACTAAAGATTTGAAATAACTAGGCTGAAAATCATTAGGCTGAAAAATCAACAAAAATCCATCAGAGAGATAGCAAAAACATTAGGTGTGGTGAAATCAGCTATTTGGTACATTCTTAAAAAGAAAGAATGCACTGGTGAGCTCAGGAACACCAAAAGGCCTGGAAGACCACAGAAAACAACTGTGATTGATGACAGAATAATTCTTTTCATGGTGAAGAAAAACCTCTTCACAACAGCTGGCCAGATCAAGAACACCAGGAGGTAGGCATATCTGTGTCAAAGTCAACAATCAAGAGAAGGCTTCACAAGTAAATACAGAGGGTTTCACTCAAAATGTAAATCACTGATAAGCCTAAAAAAAACAGAAAGACCATATTAATGTTTGCAAAGAAATATCTAAAAAAAAAAAAGCCGTACAGTTCTGCAACAACACTCTATGGACAGATGAGACAAATAGCAACTTGTACCAGAATGATGGGAAGAGAAAAGTATGGAGAAGGCAAGGAACTGCTCATGATCCGAAGCATACCACCTCATCTTATGGCATGGGCTGCCAGTGGAACTGGTTCCCTTGTATTTATGGATGATGTGACTGCTGACAAAAGCAGTAGGATGAATTCTGT
>CM040464.1:24287313-24301943 GCA_022758105.1 Pangasianodon gigas | reverse complement strand
TGCACTAGATGGGCAACAATGAGACGACCCCCAAAACAGGAATGGTTTTACAGGTGGAGGCCACTGACATTTTTTTCCCTACTCATCTTTTCTGACTGTTTTTCACTAGTTTTGCATTTGGCTAGGGTCAGTGTCACTACTGGTAGCATGAGGCGATACCTGGACCCTACAGAGGTTGCACAGGCAGTCCAACTCCTCCTGGATGGCACATCAATGCGTGCCATTGCCAGAAGGTTTGCTGTGTCTCCCAGCACAGTCTCAAGAGCATGGAGGAGATTCCAGGAGACAGGCAGTTACTCTAGGAGAGCTGGACAGGGCCGTAGAAGGTCCTTAACCCATCAGCAGGACCGGTATCTGCTCCTTTGCGCAAGGAGGAACAGGATGAGCACTGCCAGAGCCCTACAAAATGACCTCCAGCAGGCCACTGGTGTGAATGTCTCTGACCAAACAATCAGAAACAGACTTCATGAGGGTGGCCTGAGGGCCCGACGTCCTCTAGTGGGCCCTGTGCTCACTGCCCGGCACCATGGAGCTCGTTTGGCATTTGCCATTGAACACCAGAATTCGCAGGTCTGCCACTGGCGCCCTGTGCTTTTCACAGATGAGAGCAGGTTCACCCTGAGCACATGTGACAGACGTGAAAGGGTCTGGAGAAGCCGTGGAGAACATTATGCTGCCTGTAACATCATTCAGCATGACCGGTTTGGTGGTGGGTCAGTGATGGTCTGGGGAGGCATATCCATGGAGGGACGCACAGACCTCTACAGGCTAGACAATGGGACATTATGTTTCGGTCCATCCGACGCCGCCAGGTTGCACCTCAGACTGTCCAGGAGCTCAGTGATGCCCTGGTCCAGATCTGGGAGGAAATACCCCAGGATACCATCCGTCGTCTCATTAGGAGCATGCCCCGACGTTGTCAGGCATGCATACAAGCGCGTGGGGGCCATACAAACTACTGAGTACCATTTTGAGTTGCTGCAATTAAATTTCAGCAAAATGGAATAGCCTGCTGCATCATTTTTTCACTTTGATTTTTGGGGTGTCTTTGAATTCAGCCCTCTGTAGGTTGATAATTTTCATTTCCATTAAACGATGTGGCATCCTTTCGTTCCTAACACATTACCCAGTCCATATCAATATAGATATCCAGCATGATATTTTTCCCCATTGAGATCTGATGTGTTTTCAAAGTCTCCCTTTAATTTTTTTGAGCAGTGTATTTTAGCTATCTACCACACTATATAGGAGTTGAAATCAAATAATGAATATGAGCTCAAAGTGCAGGTTATGCACATCCAATTCAGGTTAACAGGTTACAGGACCTTTTGTATGTGGTTCCCCAATTTTTAAGGGACCAAAATTGGACAAACTAACAAATCAAAAATTGTTGTTTTTAATACTTGGTTGCAAATCCTTTGCAGTCAATGACTGCCTGAAATCTGGAACTTACAGACATTACCAAATGCTGAGTTTCTTCCAGGTGTTGACGTTCTTCCAGACCTTTATTGCATCTGTCTTCAGTTCTTGCTTGTTCCTGGCATTTTCTCTTCAGTTTTGCCTTCAGAAAGTGAAATGCAGCTCAAGTGGTTTCAGGTTCAGTGATTGACTTGGCCATTGCAGAACATTCCACCTCTTTGCCTTAAAAAATATTAGGTTGATTTTGAAGTAGACTTTGGGTCATCGTCCATCTGCACTGTGAAGCACCATACAATGGGTTTTAAAGCATTTGGCTGAATCTGAGCAGATAATATAGCCCTTTTCACTTCAGAATTAATTCTGCTGCTTTTGTCAGCAGTCACATAATCCATAAATTATGAGAGATGGTATGCTTCATATTTGCAGTTCCATCCCTTCTCCATACTCTCCTTTTTTAGCATTCTGGTACAAGTTTATCTTTGTCTCATCTCTCCATAGGTTGTTGTTCCAGAACTATACAAGCTTTTTTTTTTTTGGCAAATTCTAATATGGTCTTCCTGTTTTTGAGGCTTAGAAATAATTTTCACTACCTCTTACATACCTCTTGTGAGCAACCACTGATTTACCAATTTATTTGAAGCCCAGTGAGGAAGGAATCATGCTGCTCTATTCAGTGGATGGAACAGTTAATGAGGTTGCAACATTGGACTGGTTTAAAAATGCTCAGCAGCCACAAAGATCTTGTTTTATAGCAAATAACTGGAAGCCAAGAACATGAATCTGAGGATATCAGGACCCAAACTTAAAGATTAGGAAAAAAAAATCACTTAGTCTTTTTCCAGTCTTTAGCTGTCCAGTTTTGCTGAGTCTGTGCCCATGATAGCCTCAGATTCTTGTGCTTGGCTGGCAGGAGTGGAACCTGATCTGTCATCTGCTGTTGTAGCCCATCCACCTCTAGGTCTGATGTGTTGTGCATTTTGAGATGCTTTTCTGCACATCACGGTTGTAAAGAGTGCTTATTTAAGCTATGATAGACTTCCTGTCAGCTCAAACCGGTCTGGACATTCTCCTCTGATTTCTCTCATCAATGAGGTGTTTCAGCCTGCAGACCCTCCGCACACAGCATGTTTTTTGTTTTTCACACCATTCTATGTAAACTCTCGAGACTGTTTTGTGTGAAATTCCCAGGAGATCAGCAGTTTCTGAAATACTCAAACCAGCCCATCTGGTACCAACATCCAGGCCATGGTTAAAGTCACAGAAATCATTTTCTTTATTCTGATGTTTGACGTGAACATTAACTGAAGCTCTTCACCTGTATCTGCATGATTTTTTGCATTGCGCTGCTGCCACTTGATTGCCTGATTGGATAACTGTATGAGTGTGCGGGTGTTCCTAATAAAGTGGACGGTGAAATTTTTGGGCTAGTTTCAGGTCTTTTGTGTGGATTATGAGATGTAGTGGACTGTAAATTTTGATGAAAACGGGCAACACTTACATGCTGCGGTGGTTCTATCCACTTTGAGCTGTTTAGTAATTTACTAAAACTTGAACTTGTAAGACTTGACAATAACAATACATATCAAAAGCAGTCCATTTTAAACAGCAGAAAATAACAGTTTCATAAAACTGTCATTCATAAATCCTGATCAAGAAGAAAAAATGAGAGAATCCACACTAAAAAACCTTCACTACATGTAAAAAATGTCATAGCTGAAAAGACTCCAAAAATAAACATATATTCCCCTCTGAAAGTATTGAAATATACACTGAAGATTTTTGGGTTTGAGATCAAACGACGAATGTGAGACAATAGATCAGAATTTCAGCTTTCATTTCTTGATATTTATATCGAGATGTGTTAAACAACCTAGAACATGGCAGCTTTTGTTTGAATCCACCCATTTTTTCCAGGGATCAAAAATATTGGAACAAGTGACTGACAGGTGTTTCTTGTTGCTCAGGTGTGTCCTGTTAGATTGATTGTTTAAACAATTAATAGCTCTGAATGTCTACTCTTGGGCTACATCCACATTAATCTGGATAGATCTGAAAACTCATTTTCATTTTACAATGCTCTCTGTCTACACTGGCGTTTTCAAACGTTTTCCAAAAATTGCTTGCCGTCACTGAAACATCTGAAAACACTCATCCCTATGCTGCGCATGCGCAAAAACCTAAGAAACTTTTGCCTCTGTCATTACCATCAGGCATTCATTTACTTTCCGTCTCTTTGAATTTATGCGACAATGTCGAGGAAAAACGCCGAATTTTTTACATGTACAGATGAACAGGTGCAGTTGTTGCTGCAGGTAACCCAAGACAATAAAGTTGCTTGTTTTGAGTTGAATGGGTCACATGACTGCGGCACATTAAATCATTGGTTCCATGAATATAGAAAGCCCTGAGACTCAGGCCCAAGCGGAAATTCCCCCGGAGTACCACAAGTTCAAGTTTTCAGCAAGGCTAAGGCCAGTGGATTACCAACTCAACGGCCATACGATTGCACCATTGAGCTTTTGGCTGGAGCTACACCATCTTGTAACCTCATCTACCCCTGATACTCTGCCCTTAATCCCCTCTGTGCTCGAACAGCTTTGGGAAGCCAAAGTATTCATAAAATTGGACCTGAGGAGCACATAGAACCTGGTACGGATCTGGGAAGGGGACGAATGGAACTCAGCCTTTAGCACAGCTTCTGGTCACTTCAAATACCGCATAATGCCGTATGGGCTATATTAGGAAACACACGTCGGCCACGTCAAATAGGTACTGACCAAAGTACTCACAAACCCACTCTATGTCAAAAGAGAGAAATTGAGTTTCACGTGACAAGAGTGCTACATCAGACCAGATGGGGTGCTCATGGACCAAGATAAGGTCCAGATAGTGTCGCTAACTGGCCTACACCACAGACGGTCAAGGAACTGCAACGTTTTTTGGGGTTTGCAAATTTGTACAGGAGGTTAATAAGAGGATTCAGCAGTGGAACGCTGCAGCAACCAAGATTATACACATGTCAAGGCAGCATTTACCTTGGCCAGGGTGCTTCAGCAATTACCTGAAGCACCCTACCCTTCGAAGACGTTCACTGTGGAGGTGGATGCCTCCGAGACAGTGGTGAGGGCTGTCCTGTCACAGTGGTTTGGGGAGAAGCCCAAACTCCATCCAGTGGCCTTCCTCTCCCTGAAGCTATCACCAGTGTAGCGCAATTATGACATCAGCAACCAGGAGATTCTTGCAGTGAAGTTTGCACTTAAAGAATGGCAACACTGGTTGGAGGGAGCTAACAACCCTTTAATAATCTTCACTGACCACAAAAACCTTGAATACATCAAGACCGCAAAAATACTAAATTCAAGTTTGATTTTACCATCATTTTACCACTGGGCCCTGTTCTTCACCAGGTTTGATTTTACCGTCTCTTTTCGACCTGGATTGAAGAACATCAGAGCAGACTTTCTCTCATGGCTGTATCCAGCTCTATCCAAGGAAACCTCAGAGGAATGCATCCTGCCACAGAGGTGAGAACACCCCCATCCTGCCCAGCAGCGAAAAAATACGTGCCCGCTCCCCTCTGTGACAAACTCATCATGTGGGCCCATGCCTCCCCGGCCACCAGACATGCAACAAACCCACCAACTCATCCAGGGAAAACACTGGTGGCCTCATATGCTCCAAGATATTCACATGTTTATCTCCTCATGCTCCATCTGTGCTCAAGCCAAAGTACCTCATATCCTACACACTGGGAAACTCTTTCCATTTCCCATGCCTCAGAGACCATGGTCACATCTGGCAATTGACTGATCTTCTCACGTCAGAGAACAATATTGTAATCACGGTCATCATCTACCATTTCTCCAAGTCATTACACCTGATCGCCCTACCTGGCCTGCCATCAGCATTCAAAACTAATACAAAACTGCAGAACTAATCTTCGGCAACGTCTTCAGGTACTTTGGCATCCCAGAGGACATCATAAGCGACAAGATCCCAGTTCACCTCTGTGCTGTCCTCGGTATATGTTCTGTATATAACTTGACAGCCAGATAAACTCTTCCCTAACATCAAGACTCTGAAGACAGTTGACTCCTTTTCCACAGGTTTATTGACATTGCAAGGAAAGGTGAAACTGAAACATACAAATGGGTAATCAGCACTACGCTTGCACTTTTTAACATGAACAGATATATTAACTCGAATACTATGAATTAATGTTTTTACTGTTACTATTTTTATGTATTTAATAAACATTTCTGAATGAAATATATGGTATCATTTTAATCTGTAATCGCTTATCCAATCACTAAATTAACTGCACTTGTAGTATTAACTTTCAATGATCTAGGAACAGTACAGCAATTGACATAACATTACATTAGTACTATAGTAATGTAGACGGTAAACAACAGACTTTTAACAGTAATTTTATAAAATGCAACACTGTCCCCAAAATAATGATCTGTAATCGTAGATATTGTTAAAAACAATCAATACATACCCACGATGCTACAAAGGGCATAAGATGTATGCAGATGTCACAGGATTATCTTAAATGCATTACACATACTGCGCTCTGTGCAATGCTTGACTACTTCCTGATTAATGGTCACATGACATAGGACCTTACTGAACCTGAAGATTCTTAAAGGGGACATGGCTAAATAAAGGGATCACTTGAAGAGAAGAAACAAGACCTCTAACATATTAAGTGGTAACAGAACAACCTCACGCATCTGGGGGGATTCATGGAGAAACTTGGGATCACAGTGAGCTTAACGTTGGCATATCGTTCCAAAGCCAATGGACAAGTAGAGAGAGCCAACCGAGAGATCGGATGTTTCCTGCATATATTCTGTGCTAACAATCAGGAGGACTGGGCCTAGTTCCTCCCCTGGGCCAAGTATACGCAGAACTTCCTCCGGCACTCTGCAACCAAGCTATCCCCCTTCCAGTGTGTACTGGGATAACAACTGCCACTATTCCCATGGAATGGCAATCCGACTGATTCCCCCGGAGTGGATGAATCAGGTGGAGTGAGTGGGTATGGGAACAAGCCCACCAACAGCTTGAACACACAACCCAGGTAACCAAGGATTTCACAGATCATCATAGAGGAGAGACATCCCACCTTGAACCAGGTGACCGAGTTTGGTTATCCACCAGGGATATCGGCATTACTGAGGGGAGTAGAAAACTAACACCCTGCTATATCGGCCCATTCAAAATCCTAAAGATTGTCAACGAAGTCACTTATAAACTAGACTTGCCACGTCACAGCTGCCTAGCCCCATTGTTTCACGTCTCATGCCTAAAACCACTAACACCAGGCCCCCTTGCAGAACACCCCCCACCACCTGCACCCCTTGAAACATCAAAGGTGAACCAGCATACATAGTCAAAGAAATTCTAGACACACACTGGAGGGAAGGTAAGCTGCAATATCTCATTGAGTGGGAGGGCTACGGACCTGAGGAAAGGAGCTGCATTCCGGCCCATGACATACTTGATCCCATGATATGCCAAGGATTTTACACATGCCACCCCAAGCGCGTAGGCCTCTGTCATGACAATGCTGGAAACGGCGTCCAACTACACTACCCAGAGTATAACATGGCCTGCAAACATGGCTGTTATGGACTACAACACCCATCAACAACAAAGACTGTCAAGTTCAAGTTTGCCATCTTACCGATCACAAACACCTATTCACAATTACAGACTACAGTATATATAGGACTCTCAACCCATATTCACATTGCGAAGTGTTTCTCTCCAGTCGTTACTACTCTGTTTCTCTCCAGTCGTTACCTAGTCGTTGTATGATTGGTTTGTTGTTCACCTTTGCCTTAGTCTTGCCTAGTTCATGCTGTTTGATCATTGTCTGACGTCTGTCTGTTTGTTCACCACAATCTTGCTTTACGTTTTGGAATTGTCTGCCAGTGTTCCTAATAAAGCGGCCGTTTACCTGCACTTGCATCCGCATCTGCTCCGTTACAACAAGTACAATTTTGTGCAACCTTTAGAGAACATAATCTATTTAATTTCAATATGACAGAGTTTCCATGCTGACTTAATATGTACTTTTTTTTATTTACTCATGAGATTTATAAGGTTCCTCCTTTTATGAGCAGGTAAACATGTATGTTAATATGTTGAATAAACTTGCATTTCTGCTAATGGAATATTTTACAATCTTCTGTTACAATGTGAGCAGCAAACCATCCTTGTTTAAAAAACAAACAAACAAAAAGTCTTAAAATCCTTAGTAATACCCCATGGGCTTCAGCATTGGATCCACACCATCCATCTCACTCAGCACTCAATAATTTTATTGTCTAAAAACACAATAATGTGTAGTCACAAATATTTGTTTTACAACCACATATGTCAGCACCTTTGAATATTTGAAGTATATTTAACTATTAACTAAACAAAACACATGTACGTGGCTTTATAATACATCCAAGTCTTGATATGGATTCAGCCTGATTGTGTTCTACACTCACCATATATTTCATAGCAGAAATTGAGATCCTTTGCTGTTCTTGGCAGATATGAAGTGAAAGCTGACATGGAATTCTGTAGCCTGTCTGCTTCATACTTTACAGATTCTGGCGAATTTCTGTTTACTCTTAAGACTGTCGTAAATGAAACTTATAGATCAGCAGTGGTAACTTGGTGGTGTAGTGCTTCATGGAATTTTAATTGTTGTCTTGCAAAGCCCACACCAGGAATGCATCAAATGTTTGTTTTTTTTAAGAGATTTGTACCTAATGTAGGTTGGCATTTAAACATCTATCTCACACGCTGTCTACAGGAAAATCACACCTTCTGTATCTAACACAGTTGAAAAAATGTACATCTAAAACTGATAAAACTGAGCTGCTGTACTGTATGTTGGATGACTGGATATTGTCAACTCTCAACTGCCATATATGGGGTGACTCTAAAAATTCACTACATAGTAGCCTATGGAATAGCACAAGTGTGACAGCCTCTTGAGTCACTGCTACCAAATGCACTATGGAATGCCATTTGAGGCCAATATTAATTACATAAATATAGCACTATTAAAGAATTAATTCATAGTATCTGTGATGTGTTTTCTAGTACAATATTCTAGTGTATGCCATTGTATGGCAAATTTTTTACATGATTTCTTCTGTTGTACCTGTGCAGGCTTTATTTATCAGCAGCTTTTCAGCGCACTTTCACTAACAGAAATGCAACCCAAAAGGTGCTGTCATTAGCTTGCAGCTTTCGCCTCGTTCCAGGTTTAGATCACACTCCATGCGTGTGTGTGTGTGTATGTGTACGTGTGTGTGTGTGCGTTGCGAGCTCCACCAGCTATGCCACTCTCTCTCTCACTCTCTCTCTCTCTCTCTCTCTCTCTCTCTCTCTCTGGCTCATGGCAGTCACTAAGTCAATAAGTAGGCTGGAGGTAACAATACACAGGTGAAAATCATCACACATTACATGCCGGTTCAAGCTGCCTCCCACAGCTGACGCTCAACCATGCCCCCGCTGCCACATATCCCCACTGCCCGACTCAGGCCAGGGAGCTGTCCAGTCTGTAGCCGACTCCACCCCTCCAAGCTTTGGCGGGAGAGTTAATCAGCCACTACCATCTGTGCCCCTGGCCTGTGGACCACCTCAAACTTGAATGGCTGAAGTGCCAGTTACCAAAATGTGATCCATGCCTTGGCATCCTTTATGCGGTGGAGCCATTTCAGCAGGGCCTGATAAGATCAGAGGGTATAAGGGTGGCCAAGTAGGTAGTACCGGAGGGTGAGGACCGCCCACTCGATAGCCAGACACTCCTTCTCTATTGTGCTGTAATTACTCTGACAGCTTCTGGCTGATGTACAGCACAGGGTGCTCCCTCCCCCTCCACCACCTAGGTCAAAAGGGCTACATCCCACTGTCCAATATTGCAGCCTGCAGAAGAAAAGGGTTAGAAAAGTCAGAACAATGCAACAGCGGGCCCCCACACAAAATCGCATTTACTTGACAAAAAGCCCACTTGCACAGCTCCATCCACTGGAATGGATCTAGTGCTCCTTTTTTACTGAGGTCAGTCAGCAAGCTGGTGACATCCAATTAGGCACAAACCTACCACAATAGCCAGCTCCAGCAACTGCCTGATCCCTTTTTGATCTTGGGTCTTGTTCAGGCCACAATCGCTGCTGTCTTATCAATTGCTGTGAATCCCGCCCGTCTCAAGGATCTCAGGACAGCTCTCAGATGTTGCAAATGCCGCTGCCAGTCATTACTATAAATGATGAATATGCGCTGTGCGGGTGGAGTATTCTATCTATGAGATGCTGAAACGTTGCTGGGGCTCCACACAAACCAAACAGACTGGTGATAAATTGGTGTAACCCAATTTATCCAACGGAGTGGAAAAGGCTGTTTTTCTCTGGATATTCAAGTCCAAGAAATCTGCCAATACCCCTGAATTAAATCCAGTGTTAAATAAAAGTAAGTTTCCCCTAACTGATCGAGCAGTTCAGCAGTGCATGACATTGGGTATGTGTTGACTTTTCTAAAGTCCACACAGAACCAGACCAACCTATCATTCTTGGGCACCAAAACCACAGGCCTTCTCCAATCACTGTGGGACTCCTTGATTACTCGCATACCAGAGCATAGCTTGAGTTGCTCCTGAACTGCATTTTTCTTGTGTTTGGGTAAACGTTTTGCCCAAAATAAATACCCAGCTGCATACAACCACACCTGGAGGTGTCTCACAGTGATGCACTATGAGGTTTGTGTGACCAGGTAGAGTCGAAAACACAGGGGAAAATTCCCCTTGCAATCTGGCAGCCTGTGCTCTCTGGGATGGTGAGAGATGGTCTCCACAAGGGACCAGGGTACCAGCTTCTCTCTCTCTCATCAGAGCCACAGGAATGACCTCTTTCCATGGTTTAAGGAGATTGAGGTGGTACATTTGTAGTGGATTGCCTCTATCTGTTTGCCTGGCAACTTGCCCAACTCCTCCAAACTTCCCCAACTTACCGTCTGACGTCAAAGAGTTCTTGCCACTTTGTGAGTAATTTAGAGCTCGACATGGAAAGTTGAACGAGCACATTATCTCCTGGTTTGAATTCCTATAGCCAACTTCCCCTGTCAGTCAGGGCTGCTGTTCTTGGGCCTGATGCAAATTCTCCAATGCAAATTCTCCAATGACGCAAGATGTGGAGCTTTGCTGTAAGGTCCAGAATGTACTGTACTTTGTTTTTGCTGGTATCTCCTCACAATTTTCCCTAATGACGTTTAAGATGCCGCAGGGCATGCGCACATATAATTTGAATGGGGAGAACCAAATGGAGGCCTGTGGGACCTCTCGTACTGCAAATAACAGGGGTTTGAGCTACTTATTTCAATTCTGAGCGTCACCTTGAACAAACTTACAAATCATATTTTTAAGTGGTTGATTAAACCCTTCAACCAGCCCATCTGTTAGCGGATGGTAGACACTGGTGTGAATTGATTTAATCTTTAAAAATTGTTACAGTTCATGAAGGGTGTGTGACATAAAAGACATGCCCTCGTAGGTCAGGATCTCTTTCGGGATCCCAACTCGGGAGGCAGGTGGAATTCCAGTGTGTGTGTTTGTGTGTGTGCAAGTGTGTGTGTGTCTCTGTGTGTATGCATTGCAAGCTCTGCCAGCTCTGCCTCTCTCTCTTGCTCACAGCAGTCACTGAAAGCATAATGAAATACACATAAGTAGGCTGGTGATAAGGTTGAATCTTCATGCTTTACCTACGTTCGACCACGCCCCCACTGCCACTCCTGAGTTCTGGCCTCCTGAAATACTCTGATTATCCTGAAAATGACTGGTCATAGAAGGCACCCTTTCCTACTATTACTGCTGAATTAAACCCTATAGCCAGGGAAGAACTGGATTTAAATGCAAAGTATCTCGGGACCACAGTGATCCTAAGATGTCACCAGACCTACAGTAGGACTGACCATTGCATGGCAAAGACTTGAAAAATGCTATGGAGCACCAGAAGTAATTGAGCATGCATTCCTTAAGAAATTGGAGAATTTTCCCAGACTAAGCAACAGAGACCATATCAAACTCCATGGGCTGGGTGACATTCTTCTGGAATTACAGTGTGCTAAAGAAGATTGGAATATCACTGGTCTTGCTTACTTGGACACTGTCTGTGGCATGAAAGCAATAGTGTAGAAGCTTCCATAAAGCATTGTATACATGGGAGCATCCTTTTATTCTGTGTTTTTTCTAAATTTGTGAGAAATGAGGAAAAAATAAGAAATGTCTTCCTCTCCCCATGGTCGCTCATCTAAGACAGACAAACCTTTGACATACACTAAGTCCTCTGTGTAAGTACACAAACAGACATTCTATTGGAAGCTTCATCTGACACAGCACCTCATGTAGAAGAGAAAATGGAAGGCCGTGAGTCCCAGTGTCCAATACACAATAAGCCACATCCTCTTTAAAATTCAGGAGCTTTAGATGAAAAACCTTAGATGAGTGTAAAAAGAAGATCTGCTACAGGTGTTGTGGCTCACCTCAGCATGTTGCCAAGGATTGCAAAAGGCTAGTTAAGAATGTAAGTGTAATGAGCATATTACAGGGACAAAGTAAAGAGGTTTCTTCTTCAGTGATTGCAATGCTCTCAGTTTATACTCATGCTCCAGAGTAAGCTTGGTAAGACATATCCAGCAGGGAGGAGAGAGTAGCCGTAAAGCAGTAAAGATGTATGCAGTGCTTGATGAACACAGCAACCGATCATTTGCATTAAGTAAGCTCTTCAACATCTTTGGAATTGAGACAAGCATCAGGACAAAGGAGACATCAAGTAGATGAGCCATCAAATTTGTTGCCAGGAGTACAGATACCTTAGGATGTTCAGTGTTGAAAATATCAAGAGATGACTAAAAGCTAGCACTGTTAGTAGATCACAAACAGTTCCTGAGCTTTACGGAGCAAGAGTTCTACCAAAATGAGGAGAATATCTGGGTAGTCTCTCTGACATTTTGTTTTCCAAGATGTTGTTTTCCCTGTAATAAGGAACAGGCCATGAAATGATTCTTCTCTTTTCACAAAATGTCAAATGTGGATTACAACAGTGGATTATTTATTTTTTATTTCATTTGTTTTTTTCAAACATATAAAAATGGTTTTTGGAGCATTTAGCACCGCCCACTCAAATTTGTGTTAATTTGCATAATATGTGAAACCTACCTTTGAGAACTAGTCCTCGGATTTTTCACCAAAAGTTTGGTGTCAAACTACTCAGCAGAATGTGAAATTTGTAATCATCACTGAATTACATCAAAAACATGGATGTCTTCAGCCAAGCAGCTTTCAGCAGACATTTCACACAACTAGCATTGATCTATTATCACAAAACTTGATATGTATGTTGATGTATGGTCTTTTTATTGCTCTGTGTATCTTGCCTCTGAGGGTGGTATTTTTGAAAATTATTTGGGGGCCAAGCATCAAAAGTGTGTAGGCACCCTATTGTTATTCTACCTTTTCTTCTTCTTCTTCTTCTTCTTCTTCTTCTTCTTCTTCTTCTTCTTCTTCTTCTTCCTTTCCTTCTTCTGGCCAGATTGTCTATTGCAGCCCATAGAACCATCTGGTAAAAAGTAGTGAAATTTTGCACACTGATTGGGGAGGGTCTAGGGAACGTTCTGAACAAATTTGGGCCAAGTGCTGCCAACTCTCTAGCGCCACTATCGGCTCAAATTTGGGCCTAAATTGGAAGTACGTTTATGGTCATAACTTTGAACCATGTGTCCAAAGTTTAAAAGCCAAGCATCCCTGGATTCCCTGGATCGAGATGCACCCTATGACGTCAATTTCCTCCTAATTAGATTACCTTGGATTTTGTCAAAAGTGTTTTTTTTTCCCTACTCCTCCTACAACTTTTGTCCAATCATCACCACATTTGGCAGCCATCATCGTCAGAGTAAGCCTCATAAAAGGTATCAAAAGAATGTTGATTACTCCAAATGGTTTGTCTGTAATGGGCCAACAAATCTGACAGTGAAGCTACCAAACAGGAAGTGAGGCTGTATCTCAGCAGTGATTGTCACAAAACTTGGTAGGCATCTTTAGGACCATGCTCTAAAGGCTATACAACAAATTTCGTAACAGCACCACGTACTGGTCAAAAGGTACAATAACATGCCAAAAATGCTTACATTTAAGTGCCACTTTTGCTACTCCTCATCCAAATTTTGTCCAATCTTCACCAAATTTGGCTCACCGAGTCTGGGTACTTTGCCCACGAAAATAATAATAAACAGCAATAAATAATAATTGTATTATTATTATTATTATTATTATTATTATTATTGTTACTATCATTAATTTAGTAAATCTATTAGCACTCATTATCAAATTAGTAAATTCATTCTTTCATTCATTCAATCCTTACTTATTCAAACTGTTACATTTATTGTGAGGGTTAATGAACAAGTATAATTTTGTGAAACCATTGGGGACCTAATCTATTTCATTTCAATATGACAGAGTTTCCATAATGACTTAATGTGTGCTTTATTATTTACTAAAGAGATTTATAAGGTTCCTCCTTTTATGAGCAGGTAAAGATTTATGTAAATAATTTGAAATTTTGAAATTGCATTTCTGCTAATGGGATATTTGACAAAATTCGGTTAGGTTGTCACGGTGTTATAATTAATTAATTAATTTAATTTTATTTAATTAATTTGTTTGCTTTCATTAACATTTTGCTGACTTTATTTGTAACCTTGTTGGTGATTTGGTGTTTATTATAGTGGGAGAACAGCTGAAATGCCCAGATCCTGAGCGTGAAATAAATAATGCAATCCTGATTAGAGCAAATCTGAAGGCGTACTACCAGGAAGGTGGCACCGTAGAATACAAGTGTAAAGAAGGCTTTCAGTTTCAGGATGGGACCCAAGCCACATGTTCTGAAGGACAATGGAATTACCCACAATGCATACAACGTGAGTAGCAAACCATCCTTGTTTAAAAAAAACTAAACAAAACAAACCAAAAAACCCTTAAAATTCTTAGCAATATCCCAGAAAGCAGCACTGGGCTTTAGCATTGGAACCACACTATCCATCTTACTCACCACTAACATTGTGCCTTTATTGACTAAAAATATAACAATCTTTATTCAAAAATATTTGTTTTACAACCAAATATTTCAACACCTTTGACCTTC
>CM040464.1:24224435-24248804 GCA_022758105.1 Pangasianodon gigas | reverse complement strand
GAAAAAAACGCAGCTTGGAGTCATACAAAGTTATTTAAACAAAAAAAACAAAATGGTTATGTACACATCCTCACATTCACATGATTAGCTACATGCAGCCTAATAATCTGTTATTAATCCAACTGATAGATCAATTGGAATAAAAAAAAATTCCATAACCAACTAAGGCATATCTGAATGAGAGTCCTATCAAATTGAATGAGGTGAAACAAAGTCCTTTTAAAACTATGTTTTATAGTAGACCACATGTAAATGATTATAAATAACTAATGCTTATTGATTAATGCAAAAAGATTGAGGTTTTTTTTGCCTGTGCTCAGATGCAGTTAAAATTTTCATAAGGTTTATGATAATAACTGAAAGGGCAATGGCTGCCCATCATAGCTCTTGTGCTGCCATAGTTATGGATTTAGATTGGTCAACAAAGCATTAATATTGTATTCTGTAGTGTTTCCACTTAGAAAGCACTCATATGCTACACAGTGAATGCAGCAAAAAAAGAGAGAAAATTTTGAAAATAGGGAAAAATTTCACTTTATCTGTACATGACCACAGGAAAAAAAAGGATTAACCCTGAATTCTATTTCCCCCTCCCCCATTTACCTGAACGAAACTCTTAGGGACAGTGTTTTAATACCTAGATATTCTTGTGAAAGTCACATGGTGATTGTATGATTTAGTCTTTTGCTATAAAATATCTTCTTCAGTGGTTATCTGTCCCATTGCTTCTTCTCACCTCATACACTCGCCAGACCATGGAGTTATCTGCGTAACAACTTGTGACTTTGTTCTGAGCTACAGGTGATACCTATCTTCCAAAGCTGGCAATAGACTAATATGAAATTCTCTTTTTCATCTAGTTAGTTACATTTACATTTTACCTTTATTGCATATGGCAGACACCCTTATCCAGAGAGACTTACAGAAGGCCTGCTTTCTCTCAGTTGAGCCATCTTCTGTGGCTGAGATTTTCTTTGCATTGTCCACCATCTCACTAGGGCTGTAGTCAAGACTGCCACTGTCGAATCCAAAATAACTCCAACACCAAGACTAGTTGAAATCAAGTAAGGATAGAAAGTTAAGGTCAAGTCAAGTCAAGATCAAGAAAAAAGCAAGGCTGCTATAACAAAAAACAGTAGGTACTACAGCAAAAAAGCAGGTATTCTCTCAGCAGAGACAAAGAGAGTCAAAAAAAAATCCCTTATGGACAGTGTAACCCTTCCCAGTTCGGGTAGGGAATGAGGAGAAGGGAGGCAGGCTGAAGCTACTCATAAGGATGCTTTATTCACTAAATTCTCACTTGTGCTTTTCAGCAGTTTTAATTCACACGCACATACATTCACACACAGGGCTCTGTCCAGCTTGGCTCTCTCCTCTTTATCCTCGCCATAGCTCACTGCAACACAGAGCCCTCGTTACTAAAATTCCTCCCTTACCACTCACCTTCTCCGGCTCTGCCCTCCATCCACAAACCGGCATTCAACCACGCCCCTGCTTCCACATTTACTAAAGCACAGAATCTGAATGACAGATAAGGAGGTGAATACTTAAACCATTAATCTATGGCATTAGTTTCTATCCAAAGGTCAAGGCCATGGTAATTTAATCCGCAAAACATATTTCATCTGCTCTTTTGCAGATTTCTTTTTCTGTCATACAAATTTAGCCTGCTTGCGTGTAGATTTACTTTATATATGCACAAAACTGTGTGCGCGTATTCAATTTCATCCTGTTCGCTCTCAAAACTCTCATGCTCGGAATCCTTCTTCTCTACCTCAGATTTTCATTGAAATAATGCTGCCAAAACCACTTAACCAATAAGAATCAGTTTCTACCCCCATGTATTTTCGATGGTCAAGGGAAGTGAACTGCCATTAGGAAATGAATTGCACTGTAGAAGGACTAGAGGCAAATTAATGCCATGGCAAATAAAAAACATCCTGTTATGTAGTTATATACTTTTTAACTCTTGTATAATACTGGTCTTAGGCCATAAAAATATTTTAATGTAGTGGTCAATTACAGTTTTTTTCACAAGCAGAGCTTTTCACAAACTGTAAATAGTTTACTTTTTCATTGCTTTTACACAAAATGAATACAGTGAATTCAGTTTTCAAAATTCTTAATTTTATTGTAAGATATTCAAGGTATTTAATTTAAAGTATTTATTTAAAATACTGTAATGACACCAGGTTTTGGTCATTTTGCTTTGATAGACAAATAAGGAAGCTAGTGCTAGTGTTATTATTTATTAATTCGAATACCATAACAGATATTTGTGTGATTTACTACAGAATATTCAGTGAATCCCAGGTATAGAAAATGCTGGTTTAATCACTCTACTTAGATCAGTGAAGTAATTGGCTTGCAGCATACAAGACACAAGAGGAAATTCACTGTATGATGAATTTGCCTTAGCAGCCAGCATTTTAGTACTAAATGTGTACCTAATACAGCAAATTTTCTTGGTCATATTTAGCAACACAGCTTGCTTTTCTGGTGAACTCTCAAGCTAGCTACCTAACCACACCACACATATACTTTATCAAACTAGACTTACAATGTTAAAACAACCTAGCTATGTCTTTTTAACTTTACCTGAGTAGCAGGGGTGTAGCTATGGGGTTGCCAGTGCAACCCTAGCATGAAGCATGGCCACCCCTCTGGCCACCCCAGTAAGATATTATGATTATTATTGTTGTTATTATGAGTGCACTAATCAAGGTCATGATTTGAAACTGAACGACTTGGTAAATCTTGCTGTGATAGGCTATGCTGAATAATAACATAACAGTCACTACAATGTCTCTGGGAAATTTCAAAGGTTGTTTCATCATTGTACAATGGAGAAGAACAAGAAAGTTTAGCTAGTTAACAGACATGTCCACTGACCACAACAAACAACACTGGTCACTCTTTTTGACATTAACAATAATCATTATTTGGAGGCAAAACATTGGATTTCTTTAGTTTGCCATTAGCTAAAGACACTGAATTAATAATGATAATGTACTGCAGCAGTAGCTTTATGTTATGATGTCATGAATCATGCACAGAGTTGGATGCAAATGCACACAGCAAACAAACCAGTAAGGTAAGTCCAAAATCAAACTTTAAAAAAAGAAACATGAATCAAAATTATCAAACAAAGTGAGATTTTAATCCAGAAAGGCAATTAAGCAAACAACAGAATCATCATTAGAAAAACTGGCAATGTTCTAGTAAAATTAGATTGTTATAATAAAACTAGAATAAATAGAAGCAATGAGGAGAAGCGGGGATTGTGTTCAGGTCCGTGCAGTATGGACTTTTAGAGAATGTGATGGTGGGGATGAGTCATGTGACTGATCATGTGGTGTTTGTAGTAGTGTGTTGTGGGAAATGGAGTCTATAGCGGAAATTAGCAGTTGTTGAGGATTCTGGGAAATGGAGTTTAGAGCTGAAGACGATGTGACATATTAGCTATGAATTTTATATAGTTTGATAGACAACAAACAAATTGTATGCTTTTTATGTTTGATGAGGATCGTACTCAGGCCACACACAGGCAGGGGAAGTCACATTATGTCATTTTATGCAGTACAGATGCAGATACAGATGGTTGCTGATTTTAAGAATCCATTAATTGACTACCTTCCTGTTCTGGGTCCTTGGAACATTCACACTTGATGGCAATTCACTTGGGTATGTGTATGAGGGCAGTGCATGGGAGTAGGAACAATTTCATTGGCAGTGTTATTTCACTGAAAATCCGAGAGAGAGAAGGATTCCAAGCATGAGAGCTAGAGAAAGTTTGAGAGCAGGATGAATTTTGAGATTGCTTCTACACTTTTAATCATAAGAAGAGCCAATTTGTGCATGAGAAGTGTGATTTTGAGTGCAGAAACACAGTTTTATCCATTAGTAAGGCAATTCCATGCATGAACAGACTAATTTTGCATGAGAGAAAAAGAAATATGTGCGAGAGCAGATGAAATCTTTTTCCAGGAATTAAATTACTGTGCTTTTGGCAGGAAAATACTGGCATATTAATCATTATTTACTGGGTATTCATACAGCATGTTTTTTTTCATATAAAAAAGATGTGAAACTTGTCTAACATATTATCTAGTTTTTATATGCCAGGAAAATAATTTATATACTTTTTATATGTGGTCCCCCATTTTTAAGGGACCAACATTGGACACACTAGCAAATTAAATAAATTGAATTGTTATTTTTAATACTTGGTTGCAAATCCTTTGCAGTCAATGACTGCTTGAAATCTGGAACTTATAGACATTGCCAAATGCTGGGTTTCTTCCAGGTGATGCTCTGCCAGACCTTTACTGCATCTGTCTTCAGTTCTTGCTTGTTCAGGACATTTTCTCTTCAGTTTTTCCTTCAGAAAGTGAAAGAAAGTGAAATGCAGCTCAAGTGGATTCAGGTTCAGTGATTGACTTGGCCATTGCAGAACATTCCACTTCTTTGCCCTAAAAAGCATTGGGTTGCTTTTGATGTATGCTTTGGGTTATTGTCCATCTGCACTGTGAAGCACCATACAATGGGTTATGAAATACTTGGCTGAATCTGAGCAGATAATATTGCCCTATACACTTCATTCTGCTGCTTTTGTCAGCAGTCACATCCATAAATACAAGTTCTTGATCTTGCCAACTGTTGTGAAGGGGTTTTCCTTCACTAGGAAAAGAATTCTAATATCATCCACCAAATTTTTTTTTTTTTTTTTTGTGGTCTTCTGGGCCTTTTGGTGTTCCTGAGTTCACCAGTGCATTCTTTCTTTTTAAGAATGTACCAAATAGTTGATTTGCCCACACCTAATGTTTTTGCTATCTCTCTGATGTATTTAGCCTAATGATTTCTTGCTTCACTGGCAGTGACAGCTCTTTGGACTTCATATTGAGAGTTAACAGCAACAGATTCCAAATGCAAATGTCACACTCAAATCAACTCTAGACCTTTTATCTGCTTACTTGTAAGTAAAATAATTAGGGAATAACATATGCAAGGCCATGGAACAGCTGAGCAGTCAATTGTCCATTTATTCTGGGTCCCTTAAAAAGGGGGAACCAAACAAGTGTAAAAAGAAGACTCTCAGAACCATAGGGGCAAGTGGAACAGAGCCCCGCCATAAATATCAGCTAATGTGGTCTTCTGCTGTTGTAGCCCATCCACCTCAAGGTCGATGTTTTTTGCATGCTGAGATGCTTTTCTGCTCACCACGTCTGTAAAGAGTGATTGTATGAGTTACTATATCCTTCCTGGCAGCTTAAACCAATCTGGCCATTTTCCTCTGACCTCTTTTATCAACAAAGCTCATTCATTGTTTTTGTTTTTTTGCACCATTCTGTGCAAACTCTAGAGATTATTGTGTGTGAAATTCCCAGATCAGCAGTTTCTGAAATACTCAAACCAGCCCATCTGGTACCAACAACCAGGCCATGGTTAAAGTCACAGAGATCACACTTTTTCCCCATTCTGATGTTTGATGTGAACATTAACTGAAGTTCTTGACCTCCATCTGCAAGATTATAGGATTTGTGGTGATGCCACATGATTGGCTGATTGGATAACTGCACAAATGAGCAGGTGTACAGGTGTTCCTATTAAAGTGGATGGTGAGTGCAAATCTTAAAGTTTGGTAGAGGAAAGGGGGAGTTACGGAGTGGATAATGTCCTTAGATGAGAAATGTGTGTGCACCATTGTGACCTTGTGACTATGCAAAAACTGTGAAATTTCTTTTCCAATGCCTGAAATTATTGAGGTAGTTTCAGGTCTTTTATGTGAATTTTGAAATGTATTGGGCTGTAAATTTTGAGGACAACTGGCAACACATATGCTGTGCTGGTTATGTCCTTTTTGTTTGAGCTGTTTTTTAGGAATTTACTAAAACTAGAGCTTGTAAGATTTGACAATAACAATAAATTTCAAAAGCAGTCAATTTTAAACAGCAGAACATAACTGTTTGATAGATTTGTTACTCATGAATACTGATAAAGAAGAAAAAATGAGAAAATCCAAACAAAGAATCTTCACTGCATGAAAACGTCACAGATGAAAAGAAAATATTCATCTTTTGATCTCAAACTGAAATGTCTTCAGTGTATAGCAAAAACAAAAGAATTGGCCTTGCAATTCCAATACTTTTGCAGGGGACTGTACTTCTATCCAAAAATGTGCTTTTCCCAAAGTTATTGGGGCTCCAAGCACTGAAAGATTTTTCTTTTACTTCTTTGGCTGACCAGTGAGGCAGATTGAACTTAACTATAACCTAGAGACGTGAAACTTGTGACTTACATGGCCACCACTGGCCAGTCAGATGGAATGGCTATAGAAATTCAAACAGCACAGCGCAGTGTGTGGGAGAGAAAGGCAATGAATAATAACAAACACAATAAGAAACACTGTACCAAATTATTAGGGGTCAAAGCACCAAAGATGCTGGAATCCTATTGTTTTCTCTTCTTCTATGCTGAAACAAATCGTGCAGACCAAACCGTAAGTTGTACTAATGTGAAACTTGGTCAAGAGGTAGTACTCCAAGTCCCTACCCAGACAAATGAGATGGGCCCAATAGGCCTAATGGTGGTGCTATAGCACAAGCTTCTAAGTTTTGCCCCATATCTTGAGAAGTATAATTCCAACACTCAAAATTCTTTTCCTCTTATGCGAAACTTACTTTTGTGAACTAGAACTAGGATTTTTGGCCTATCTTCACAACCTTGGAGTCAAACTACTCAGCAGAGTGTGAATCTCAATAATTATCACAAACATTTATAAAAATATGGCCACATGACATCAATCAATACTAATGAGGTGGAGCCTAATTTAGTTGAACAGCTGTAACTCATGATTGCTTGCATGGATTTGCACAGAACTTTAGCATATTTAGGACAAGATTTTAAGGTCATATACAATAGTTTGGGGCATTTTCGTAGAACCATACAAAACTGCCCTTTCGAGCACTTAGCTATGCCCACTTATCTGTGATAATTTGCACAATATGTGAATTACTTTTGCTACTAGTCCTAGGATTTTTTTTCACAATCTTCACATCTTTGGTGACAAACTACTCAGCAGTGTGTGAACCTCAATAATTTTCAAAAACATGTTGAGATTTGTAAACAACATGACCTTGGGAAATTAAATTAATGGCAACTAAAACTTCTGACTTCTAAATTACATCTAAATTATTACATAATTGCACAACCTTGGCCTTCTGTATCACTGTGTCAAAGTAATAAATAAATAAATGCTTAACAGCATTTATGGTTGTTTATCTAGATTTTAAGATATTCAAATGGGCATGTACCCAGTCTTGACCCTCAGTAGAAACGATTTATAGTAGAAAAACAGAATATGAAATTAGTGGCTATATTCACTCATTGGACCAAAACTGCATTTTTTTTTTTTTTTCAAAGAAAAATTTTCAAATGGGTATGTAGTTTGTGGTTTCCATGAAGGAAAATGAGGATATCCACATTCTCAGAATTTAAACTTCGTTTAGCACATTGTTTGGATACAGTGTTCCCTGCTGTAGAAAACATGTGCTCTGAAGGAGTGGAGGTTGCAGGGATGGGTCAGTCCATCTGAAGTGGTCCAATAATTGTAAAGTTGGTTGCTTGACCGTTTTTAATTTTTAAAAATTTTTTCGAGTGATTATCTGTTTATATTAGCAAAAATATAAACAAAAGCTCTAGAACACATTACACGGTACATGTACATATATAAACTAATTTCACATTTTTGTTCCTTAGACCTAGAACTTAAGTTCTAATATAATGCTCAAGATTGCACACAGTTCCACTATTAGGGTCAATTTATATTGGGAACGGTTCAAGCCTCAGTCTTAATTTTTTTAGGGGGCACCTAGGTAGTAAGTATAGTGTACCAAGTACTGTGTGCATGCAGAACGTTTCAGGTTTGAGACTTCTCTTATTTTTTATGGGGGCGAGAATTTTTTTTTTTTTTAATTCCTCTAAATTTCAGGGTGGAATACTTCTGGTGGGGGACCAGATACAAACCTGAAATTTTCACAGAAATTAGTCCTCTATAGTAGCATTCTGCTTTAAGAAATTTTGAGTTTGAGATTCCACTGGTTACAGAGCTTGGACTAGTAGAAATCTGGGGAAAAGCCTACTTTATTCATGTATTTTGAGATATGAACAGATGTAATATAAGCATAACAAATAATTAAAATTAACAATATTTACAGTAATTATGTTATGATTGACATACAATAGCTTAGGCATGTTAGTGAGGTCTAAAATCTTACTACATTTGATATTGAAGTGAAGCATGATGATACAGTGAAACAGGGTTCTTCAAATGTTTAGAGTTTAGCTCCAACCTCCAAACTCAACTGCCTGTAAGCTTGTTCAGGTGTGTTTGATTAGGGTTGGAGCTAAACTCTGCTAGTGGTTTTGCAATGCCAATACATAATCACTCAAAAAAAATTTTTTAAATGGTCTAGCAAACTGTATTGGACCATTTGAGATGGAATGACCCAGATGCAGAGGACTTGGCCAGAATTGCAAGTGTTGGGAAACAAGATGCATTTGATTTCCACCTTGCTTGATCAGCTTATACTGCAAACCATGGACACTTTTTAAAAAATTTTTTACAATTAAGTGCATCAAATAAAAAAAATGGGCATTTTTTTAAATTCAACAACTCAAAATAGTGAATTAAAAGCATGATAAAATAGCCTACATTACAGGTTTTATACTTAAGTTGGTCACTTTAATAATCCCACATTTAAAAAATGCTAATTTAATTAATTTATTTCAATCATTCAGTGGGAGCAAGCAAACAGTTAACTATAATAAGTATTATGCACACAATTCAATAGAAAACAGGGTAAAGATCCTCAAGGAAAAGTGATGCAATCATAATTCCTAGGGCTTTGTTCTGTCAGGCAAAGTTGCAAGTGGCTGACATTCTCCCTTGTCAGGGGGGTAGTTGGTCCAATACATTTAATACATTTACAGTGTTAGTAGATAAGAAGTCCAGAGAGATATTAATCAGTCTGCCTATATTAGAAGAAAATATTTATTAATCAGTCTTGGAAAAATAAGAGTTAATGGCAAACCTGTTTTCATTCCTGAGGAGTTTAACACGTACATTATACATGGCTGTTGAACTGTCTATCACCTTTTAACTCTTCTGCAGTCTCATTTTAGCTTTAAAATACTGGTTTTGTACTTTAGCATTCTGGCCTTTGTGTGAAACTGTATTGGATTTTTTTGGGCAAACACTATTCATACATTCAGTTATTCTACAGAGTTAAAGTTTTCAAAGATAGTGACAATGGAGCAGGAAGGGGACCACAGCAGTGTCAGCTGTGAGACAGCACTTAGCAAGAGTTTAATTGTTCTCTGATTAAGTACAGATTAAAATGGAAAAAGCACACATTATTGGACAGAGATTGCAACATTTCCATGGGACCTTGAAGTCTTGATGCATCTGTTTACCTAGACAGCACACATACAGAGCAAAACTGAGAGCGGGAAAGCACTCAATTTAATTTGTTTTCTAACAAAATTCATCTCAGCTCATTATTTATCAAATATATTGTTTACTGTATATTGTATATTGTAACTGTGATGTTCCTCCTTTTTGTTACTCAAGTATAGAAATGAAAAAAAGAAAAAAGTATGAGAAACAAACTCTACTTGCAAATATCAAAGTAGTCTGTATGGTGTGGGGTGCACAGCAATATCATCAATTCTTTCTGTCAGTTCTCCAATTATCAGACATATATCTGTATTCTGTGTTCTTTATGTTTTTAACTTCTACATAGTTTAAATAACACTTTGTACTTTTTATCAAAACAGGCCTTGAGATGGGGTCATGTGTACACAATATTTAATCATTAACCACACAAACAGCATTTCAAAACTATTTGTTTCACAACATAGCAACTCTTAATTTTCGGTAAGCCCTAGAAAGACGTGCAGAAATGGGCAGGTTTAAATTGGGAAATATTAACCCTGCCTAATATTTTCTTAGTCTTATCATAAAGCTTGGTGAGTAAACCTACTAACCTGGAACAATGAAGTCAAATCTTGTTGTCCTGTATATTTTTTTCTTGGCCAGTATTTATACTTCAGCATTTGATGGTAAGACTTTTATTTCTTTTTTTATTTATTATTATTATTTTTGTTTTGTTTGTTGTATATAACAATTTAAATCATGTCACCTGTGTACAAGACATACTTTCATATACTGTATGTTACTACTGAAACACTAATGAAATATTTAAAAGTAATATGGTTACTGTGACAGACGATGTGAACAGTGGCCCTTCGCCTGAACCATCAGCCTGCCCAGAGCTCCCCAGCGTAGAAAATGCAGAAGTTTCTACTACTTCTTTGAAAAGCACATATACTAAAGGGGATTCATTGACATATAACTGCCAACAGGGATATGTAGGAAAAGTAAACTTTGTTTGTGATGGACACAAATGGGAAAATACTCGAAATGCTAAATGTTCACGTAAGTCAACAGTTTTGTTGTATATGGAGAATATTTTTGTGCATATAGTAAGTTGGTTGAGGTCTAGAGTTTAAGTCAGGTGTTAGGATATGAAAAATGTAAGATACGATACAAATTCCTGGTTTAGAAATAAGGTGGCTTTTTTTTTAAAGATGCTATTGTAACAGTAAGTTATTATTATTTTGTAACAATAATTTAAAAATATAACAGACATTTTTATTATTTACAATAATTGCTAATACTAGATTCCTTTTGACAGTCATTGTTGTTTGATAGTAGTTAAGCTATCCCAGCAGCTTGGTCACAGTCATATACTGTTAAAATTTTAAAATAATAAACTTTTATAATTCCAGTTTTGTCTTCAATATCACCAGGTAAACGATGTCAGCTTCCTGAAGATATACCAAATGGGCGATTTACACTTATAAATGGCACTGAATTTGTTTATGGAGCAACTATTAAATACACATGCAGAACAGGGTAGGTGCAATTTCAGTCCATTTGAGCACAATTCAGTACTACAACCTTCTTATGTAACTTTACTTTTAGTTACCGGATGGTGAGTCTGGTAGACACCAGGACATGTTTGGCTGAGGGTTGGAACAACCACTTGCCTGAGTGTGAAGGTAACACTATATTTGTAGTTCAGTACATTCTTAACATGCTTAGGATTTTACACTGGCCTTGCAAATAATAATGGCTAATGTAATTTTTGTAAAGCATTTTCATTTGCTCTGTGAGGAAAAAAAAACATTTAAAACATTTCTTCATTAAATTATAGTTTTTGCTTAGTAATAAGGTGCATGTTAGAAAAACTGAGCTATAGGTTAGACAGCACTGTTTTACCATCTGAATACCTGGTACACATTTTGAGACCTTTAACAGCCAAGTGGTGATCATATGAGAGGTCTACCCTTGGAGTAGCACTGTTAGTGATGAATAGCAGAACTGCGATCCCACTATCCACTGCTCAGTTCCAAAAAGGAAAGTAAGCATGATAATGCAGGATTCAAGCTTGTGTGGACAATATCTTAGCTCTCTGGCACCGGAAGACAGGTATTAGTTCTGTATTTCGATGTTGCAACATCGATCATCTCATCTCAGAATGTCTTATGTCCAAAAATCTTTCTTTAATGCCATTTTCATGAAAAAGGCAGATTTTAATGACTAAGCTGGGGGTATGAACCTCAGTACTGCTGTCAGCCCAGCCTTTGGGTCTTAGGGCCTGGCCAGCTTCCGACTCCATTGACAATATGGGTTTCCCAAGTGGAGTTGAACAGTCCTCTGGAACAAGATGTCCTCTGGAACAAGAGCAGTAACTCACTACTGCTCTCACGTTATACTTATTGTAATGTTTGTGAAAAGAGCTGCATGTCATAGTGATAAGCTTGCCCTGCATGTAGTGATGACTGGATAGTTCCAGGTTGACCCTGTGGCCTTATCCACTGTTCCTATCTAAGGTTAAATGTCTCAAGCCTGAGAACATGATGATTGACTTTGTAGTGTGCTATAAGGGTCAATCTGCAGAATGTTCTATAGTGTGTCCAGTACGCACCTTATGAAGCTATTTCATAATACACTATGTCTAGTTGGTAAAGAACCAACTATTCATCTGGCATGTGTAAAGAGAGTTTTGGGCCACCAGGAGAGGGATCTTCACCATGGCCTATGAACAAGATAGAAGCCAAGTCTTATTGTGTCAGGCCATTTCACAAAGAGTGTTTCATCCTCATGGACTCTACTGAGAGGTATGCCACTCCAGGAGGTCTGTGCTTGAGCTACCTGAGCATCTCCATACACCTCTCCAAATCATAAGATCAACATTGTCTCTCAGGGGAATGAGTGCAGCAATCAACCTATTGGTGTAGGTTATCCAGGTGTTGAAACACAGCCCCTGGCAGTTAGGAGGGGTAAAATAGAACATTAGGTTAGATGTGTAACCATGTTCTATGAATAATGGATAACTGCCAAGGTTCCCCATCAGTCTGAATCTAAGACAAACTCAGCTAGAAGGTTCCAAATGGAATGAAAACCATTAATGAAGGCATTATATAATAGTCTCAGCGGAAAGGCTGAGATGGATGCAAGTGCAGTTGAGACAGTTTAATGATAATAAGCAAACAGTTCCAAAATGTAAGACAAGTTCAAAGTAAAAAAAACAAGCAGAGGGTCAGGCAATCAGCAAACAGGATATTGTAGCAAAAACCAGAATACAAAAACCAGGAAACTGAGTCAAAAACCAGAATTGTGATGTGCAAACAAAAGGCTTGGTAAAGTCAGAGTAGGCACTGCTGAGAGTTTACTTCACAAAGTGTAGCGGAGTGTCGCAAGGAGTTTAGGGCATACTCGGCCCATGGTAGAAACTGAGTCCAATCTTCCTGATTGTTAGCATAGAAAGTTCTTAAAAAATGGCCGATCTCCTGGTTGGCCCTCTCCACCTGTCCGTTAGTCTGTGGGTAGTATCTGGAGGTTAAGCTGACAGATGCTCCCAATTTCTCCATGAAACTTGCCCAAACTTGTGAGGTGAACTGTGTGCCTCTGTCACTTACAATATCCTCCGGGATCCCAAAGTACCTTAACATGTGATTGAAAGGAGTTCAGCTGTGGCGAAGGCTGTGGACAAGCCTGTCTGTGGAATGAGCTGGAGTGACTTAGAGAAATGATTGATTACAACCAGGATCGTGGTGTGGCCCTGGGATTCCGGGATGTCAGTTATAAAGTCAACTGCAAAGTGTGACCAAGGTCTCTGTGATATGGGCAAGGGCAGAAACTTACCAGCTGGTAAAGCTCGTGGAACTTTTGCTTGGGTGCAGGCGGAACAGGAGGAGACACCAGCGAGCATGTGAGCCACCAGTACCTATCTCGTACCTATGTGGGTGACCTGTGGCAATGGAGTTGTGTGCCCACTTTATAAGTTGAATTTGCAAATTGGCTGGTACAAATAACATGTTCTGTGGGCACGAACGAGGAACCTGCTGTGGAGGGGTGTGAGCGATTGCTTGGTCCAGTTCCCAGGATATAGCTCCCACAAAGCAAGACGGGGGAAGAATGAGCTCCTCAGAGCTGTTACAAGGGCTGGCTCCGTGCATGTGCAATAGGGCATAGGGCATTGGCCTTGGTGTTTTTTGGAGCTGGGCCGGTAGGAGAGGGTGAAATTAAATCTTGCAAAGAACCAGAACCAGTGGGCTTGGCAAGGGTTCAGACATCTTGCAGATTTGAGGTACTCTAGATTCTTGTGATCAGTAAAAATGGTAAAAGAATGACTGGACCCCTCCAGCCAGTTGTGCCACTCTTCAAAGGCCAATTTGACTGCCAGCAATTACCTGTTACTTATATCATAGTTTTGTTCATCAGGAGTAAGTTTCTTAGAGTAGTAAGCCAGGGGATAGAGCTTGGGTTTTTCCCTGAATCGCTGGGAGAATATATCCCCTACTCCTGTCTCTGAAGCATCCACCTCAATGGCGATTGGTTTCAAAGGATCGGGGTGTTTTTAGAATGGGGGAATGTTGCTTTTAGCTGACTGAGGGCTGCCTCGGCTGCTGAGTTCCAAGCCAGACACTTATTCCCCTTTTTGAGGAGGGAAGCCAGTGTGTGAACTATAGAGTTAAACCCCTAAAGAAGCTCTGGTAAAAGTTGGCAAAACCCAGGAATCATTGCAAGTCCTCGATGGTCTTGGGCATGGGCCACTCAGTGACGGCGGATACCTTGGCTGGGTCCATGGTAACTCCATCTGGGCTAATGATGTGCCCCAGGAAAGAGATGGTGTTTCGGTGGAATTCATACTTTTCCCCCTTAATGAACAGCTGATTCTGGGCAAAACATGATGCAGTACTCATAGTGGCCACAGGTGGTGCTAAACGCTGTCTTCTATTCATCACCCTCCCAGATGCATATCAGATTATATGCGCTATGCAGGTCTAGTTTTATGAAAATTTGAGCTGAACAAAGGTGTTCGAGTGCTGTTTGGACCAGGAGCAAGAGATAGTGGTATTTCACACGGATCTGATTGAGTTGGCTTTGGCTTTACTAAGGACATCACAGAGGTCTTGGTATTCAGAGGAAATATCTATGGGTGCATGCTGTTCTCCACTGATGTTGAGGCTATGCAGAGCTGAGGTAACTGGAGGCAGTGCCCTTGACAGTGGTCAGACAATTGGGTGATCTCCTTGTGCTGCCAGGAGATTTGAGGGCTGTGGAACAGCATCCATGGGAAACCCAAGATGATGGGATGTTTTGTGGTCACAGCTACTAGGAATGACATTTCCTCTTGATGTAGTGAACTGACTTGTAACAGGAGGCACTGGGTGCAGAATTCAATGGTGCCTCCTCCGATGGGGGCTCCATCAATGGTGTGGACCCTCAGTGGACGTGACAGATGTTGGTTAGGAATGTTGAGGTGGGTTACGGTTTCCAGGTCCATGAAGTTACCTGCCGATCTAGAATCGATTAATGCTGTCAACAGAGAGAGAACACCTGAGAGTTGCACTGTGACTGGAAGAGTGAATGATTGGTGAGAGAGAGACTGGTACATACTCACCGTTTGGCTTGGGGACAATGACAGCTTAGCTGTGAGATGCCATAGTAAAAAAATCAGCCTTTATGGCATCAGTGAGTCCCAGTTGCATGGGTTCTGGAGGGGCGGTAGCTCCCTGGGTGCTCCCTGCATCTCGGCAGGGGTGATGGCTGTGAAGCAGGTGGTCAAGGTATACGGAGAGCTCGATAAGGGAGTCGATAAGTTAGCAGTTCATCACGGCATGCCTTCTCCATGAGTACTTCTGGGTTAAGACCTCATCAAAATGTGGCTTTGAGAGCAGCATTGGTCCATCCAATTTTGGCTGCTATAGTGCAGAATTCAAGGGCGAACTTGGCCACTCTATGGGAACATTGGCCGGGGGTGAGGAGAAGTTCCCCAACTTCCTTGGTCTCAGGTGAGTCATCAAACACCCAACGAAACAAGTTAGTGAACTGCTCATATGACGATGTAGGTTTGCTCCCTTTCTCCCAAACAGCCATAGCCCACTTCAAAGCTTTGTTGGTGAGCAGATTCATGAAGCGTGCAATCTTCTCTGACTCTAACATCCCCTCATGGCTGGTGGAATGTAAGGAGCATTGCAGAGAATTTTTCTAGTGCTGGCTGTGGAGATGGAAGCACAAAGCACTGCAGTGGAGGTGAGAGCTTGAGAAAGGAGGTTAATCTTGGCATAAAGATTGGCCAGATGCTGCTGCTGCCCTCCCATTATCTGTCATTGAGCCTTGAGAGCATGGCGCAAACCCGGCTCTCCTGCTGCGTATATAATTCCAAGATGGCAGCACAGTAGCACGCAGCAGCCACTTTGGGTCAACAAATATGGTGCATGTTACATGTAGCCTACACCAGTTGGGAAACTTTTCAAAGAAATGTATATCAGAAGCACTGGTGGACAATGGAGAACAAACCTCAGGAGGAATAAATGATGGACAGCAAGACCTCGCGACCTCGGACTGCTGCGCAAACCATGCTGTGCGAACCAGCATCTGGCCTGATGCCACTGGCCGGCAGAGAGGGCACCAGAAATGGTGTGCGAGGCAGTGGAAGTGCGGTAAGCAAGCCGGGATCCGTACTAGGCTAAAGGCTAACCCTAGCTGTCTGGCTCTACCATCCATTCTCCTCTCCAATGTTCACTCTCTGGACAATAAACTGGATTTATTCGGACTACAGCTAACTACCCAGTGTGAAGTCAGAGACTGCTGTGTTTTCATTTTTACCGAAGCATGGCTCAACCACAGCATTCCGGATGAAGCCATTCAGCTAACCGGGCTAACCGCACATCACTGACAGCATAGCAGCACTGTCTGGTAAGACTCGCGGCAGTGGTCTGTGTGTTTACATAAACAACGAATGGTGCAGGAATTCCATTTTGGTCTCAAGCTACTGTTCGTCACTGGTGGAATTTATGACTGTGAAATGCCGGCCATACTACCTGCCCAGAGAGTTTACCACCGAGCTCATTGTTTTGGTGTACATTCCACCCAGTGCTAACGCAAGGGAAGCACTAAGTGAACTCTATGGGGCTATCAGTAACCCACAGACAGTGCACCCTGACAGATTTTTCATTGTCGCTGGAGACTTTAATCACACAGATCTGAAATCAGTGCTGCTAAAATTCCACCAGCATGTTGATTTTGCAACCCGTGGTACAAAAACTTTAGACCTTGTTTACACCAACATTCACGGTGCTTACAAGGCTGCACCCCGCCCTCACCTCGTCTGCTCCACATCTCTGTTATGCTAATCCCAGCATACAGACCACTTCAGAAACGTGCCAAACCAGTTCTGAAACAGGTGAGAACCTGGTCTGAGGGAGCAATCTCAGCACTGCTTTGAACACACAGACTGTAATATGTTCAGAGAGGCTGCTACATACAACCACACCACAGACTTGGAGGAATACACATGCAGGAATTCATGGATCATCAAGAAAATTAACTCTCACTCAAACCACACACGGGACAAACAAAGACACCCCTTTACGAAGAACAGACCAGAGATGGCCCCGGCATGTCTGGGACTAAACAACCAGCCTTCGAACACAAGGGAAGTGTGAAGCCCCAATAAAAGGTTGTAATTCACCCCCTTTATCAGATGAACTCAAGTTGACCAACAATTAAGGAAGCCTTTGTTTGGACTGTCTGCCTTGCTAAGCCATCCCAATCCACACCCTGCGATATCCTGCTGGGATTGGAATGGTTTTTGTTCCCATTGAGTCAGCTAAAGCTCCATGCCTATGCTTCACAACATTAAGTCTGTCATTCTTTTTCATAATCTAGTCTCTGCAAATGTGTATCATGTTTTGTTTTTCTTTTATTGAATATACCAATGTACCCTTACTACATTATATGTTAATCAGAAGCAAAAGAATCTAAGGCTAACACTCCATAACCTAGCCTCAGCATAGACAACCCAATTACAGCAGCTTCTTACATAGTGTCAAACTTGGTAATACTTCTGAAGTCATGTATTCAAACTGATAATATAAATCAACCCTACTCTTAATTAAATTGTACAATATTAGACTTGTTATTATTCTGTAACCATACCATTGTATCCAGACGTTAATGATTACACTTATGTATGTCGTGTTTGGTATCTGTGTGTTTGTTTTCATGTTCTAAAACAGTTGGTTAGTTGTAAATCTAAATACCTCATACCACACGTTTATCATAAGCATCAAGGACAAATAAGGCTGAACTATAATGGACATTGAGAGGTATGTGACCCAAAGGGGTCACATTCTAATTAGCTGGAGGACCAGGCAAACTAGGCACCAATCGCCTCTAAGCTGATCTTTGGTTGGTTGAAACCCCTAAAGGGCTGGTTTAGCCAAAACTGCATAAAAACCTCATGGCCAAGCAAATCTAGGAGCTGGAACTGGAAGAGAATGAGTACTGGAAGGACCCCCAAGGCTCTCTTCACTGGCACCCCCCCGGCTCCTCTCTTTGCTCAGCCGTCCAGTCTCCATCCACTCTCTCCATCGATGACCAACGACTTCTCCAAGATTCTCCAAATACAATCCAACTAGAGCCCTCTGACCACCGACAACTACCTCCATTCATCAACCAAGCAAAGCAAGTATCAGTACCTCCCAACTTTATTAAGCTGGTGCATTTAAGCTAAGAACTCTCTAACTAATTCACCATTTAATACCGATACATCGATGGTTCACTCAGGTCAGGATCTAGTGCTTTTCATAGTTCAGTCTAAGAAACCAAACTTCTGTCTTTATCTGGTTTCTGTCTTTTGGTTTCTGTCAAGCTTCTGTCTTGTCACTGGTTTTTCTTATGCCATTTTCATATGTGTATGTGGGTGCATGTTTGTGTGTGTGTTATGTGTATATAGTAGGTTAATGTATGTGTAGTAGTTTAGTGTAATAAAGTCTCCTCAATATTCAAGATGATGTTGTGCTGTGTTTCCTTGCTCACCATCTAAGTTCCTAGGGTGCCTGTTCTTGTTACCATGCTCTGAAATTGTAATCTGTCTATGGCCATAATAGTAGTAACTTCCCAGAGTTGATAGACACCTCGCTAAACATTTCGGTGGACGAAATGAGCAGTTAGTAGTGGTAAAATAATTCTGACATAATTTCCCCAAAGAGACTAATATTACTGTTTGTATTAATCACCTCTACTTCCATAATTGGTGGAAGATTAAAATAGGTCAATGTTCAAATGAGCCAAATTCCTTACACACAGCATCAGTGACTGGCTAGTCAGCAAGTGCACAGATGATGTGACTTCCTTCAAGACCAGCACCACATGCGCAAACCAGAAACCGTGGATGACTACAGAAGTGCACTCGCTGCTGAAAACTCTGTCCAGAGTTAACCCATGGAAAGCTGCAGGTCCTGACAACACACCCAGCCCGGGTCCTCAGGGAATGTGCCTATCAGCTTGCAGATGTCCTCACAGACATCTTCAGCATTTCCCTGAACCAAGCAGTTGTCCCTGTGTGCTTCAAGACAATCATCATCATCATCATCCCTGTGCTGAATAACTCATCTGTGTCCTGCCTGAATGACCACCAGCCGGTTGCACTAACACCTATCATTATGAGGTGCTTCGAGCAGCTAGTTGTGAAACACATAAAGAGCAGTCTTCCCACCACACTGGACCCATTTTAGTACACCTACCATCCCAACCACTCAACAGAGGATGCCATATCTGCTACCATCCACCTTTCTCTGACCCATTTGGACAGAAAGGACAACTATGTAAGGATGCTGTTCATAGACTTCAGTTCAGCATTCAACACAATCACCCCACAACAACTGATAGCAAAGCTGAGCCTGCTGGGTCTGACCACCTCCCTGTGCAACTGGATCCTGGACTTTCTGACTGGGAGACCCCAGTCTGTCAGGAGAGGCAACTCCACCTCCAGCACTACCACACTGAACACCGTTTCCCTCCAGGGCTATGTGCTCCATCCACTGCTGTTCACACTACTGACACTAATGACTGTGCTGCAAAGTTCAGTTTTAATCACATCATCAAGTTTGCTGATGACACTACAGTCGTGGGCCTCATCAGCAAAAATGTTGAGTGAGTGTGCAGAGAGGAGGTGAACAACCTTGCAGAATGGTGTAGAGACCGCAATCTATCTCTTAATGTTGATAAGACTGAAGAGATGATTGTCGACTTCAGGAGAACCCAAGTGGACCACTCACCGGAACAACTGTGGAGAGGGTCAAAAGCTCCAAGTTTCTTGGTGTGCACATGATGGAGGACCTCTCTTGGACGCTCAACACCACCTGCCTATCCAAGAAGGCCCAGGAGTGCCTCCACTTCCTGCGGAGGCTGAAGATAGCCAAACTGTCCCCTCTCATCCTCACCTCCTTAGGGACCACAAGACCCTACAGCAGATTGTGAGAACAGCTGAAAAGATCATCGAAGTCTCTCTACCCACCATGGACACCTCATTCAACAACGCCACCAGTATTGCAGATGACCCATCTCACCCCTCTCATGGACTCTTTACCCTCCTGCCATCTGGCAGAAGGTACAGGAGCATCCGTGCCACCACCGGCAGACTCCACAACAGTTTCTTCCCTGAGGTAGTCAGATTACTCAACACTTCTGCCTCCCAGTGCTCACCTGGGCTAGTCAAATACCTAACCCAGAGTTGGAGTTCAAGGATGGAGTTGACCTGACAATAATCATATGGTTACCACATGACTTTGTATTAAAGGCCTCAACCTGAGTGCAGATACACTTAAGAAGGTATCCAAGTGTTGAAACACTGGTGGTTATATGGAGTACATATAAAAGTTCCAAACATAACCTAACATTTTTCTAAAAGAAAAGGCTACTTATTTTAGAAGACTTTATTGCATTTAATAAACATTAAGTCCAATGTACCACCTACCATAAGGAGTAGAGTAGTAATCAAGAGTAATAATTTTCTGGTAACTACTATTAAAAGATTAATGGCAAAAGCCAAAAGTTTATTTATAGCCCAGAACATGTGGTGAAGGTAACACACACACACACACACACACACACATATTTACATACATGTAGATTATCCAAATAAATAATTAAAATATAACCAAATCCAAGAATTAAGTTCCAAAATATTCAAAGGTCTCTTTCTTTTTTTCAGAAATAGCATGTTCTCCACCAGTAGTGAAGGATAACATCATTGTGGATGGACTTCCTGATTATGATAGCACACTGAGAACTGGACATCAGTTAAAATTCACTTGTGATTCTACCGGACTTATGTTAGTAGGGCCGAAAGAAGTCATATGTGGTGAAAATGGAGAATGGAGTAATCAATTCCCTAGATGCGAAGGTAAGATTATGCATACATATATATATATATATATATGTGTGTGTGTGTGTGTGTATGTATATGTATGTATACATACACACACACACACCATCCAGCATAATACATAAAATCATGCAGATACAGGTAAACAGCTCCAGTTAATGTGCACATCAAACAGCAGAATGAAGAAAAAGTTATCTCTGTGACTTTAACCATGGCATGGTTGTCGGTGCCAGATGGGCTGGTTTGAGTATTTCAGAAACTGTTGATCTCCTGGGATTTTCACACACATCAGTCCCTAGAGTTTTCACAGTATTGTGCGAAAAACAAATAAATTGAGTGAGTGACGGTTCCGTAGGTGGAAACGCCTTTTTGATAAAAGAGGTCAGAGAAAAATAGCCAGATTGGTTTGAGCTGCCAGGAAGGATTTAGTAACTCATATAATCACTCATTACAACCGTGGTGAGCAGAAAAGCATCTCAGCATGCACAAAACATCGAACCTTGAGGTGGATGGGCTACAACAGCAGAAGACCACATTGGTTCCACTCATGTCAGCCAAGATCAGCAATCTGAGGCTATCATGGGCACACGCTCACCCAAACTAGACAGTTGAAGATTTGGGGGAAAAAAAAAATCACCTGGTCTTTTTCCAGTCTTCAACTGTCTTCAACTGTCCAACAAAACGTTTTTTTCTGCAGAAAAAAATGTTTATGTGTCAGTAAAGAAAGTAAGTCTCCCGAAGAACTGTGGCAGATTCTCCAAGATGTTCAGAAAAACTTACCATCCAATTTCCTTATAAAACTGCACAAAAGTGTGCCTGAGTCTACTGATTCATTTTTAAAGGCAAAGGGTTGTTACACCAAATACTGACTTTTCTGAACATCTTGGAGAATCTGCCACAGTTCTTCGGGAGACTTACTTTCTTTACTGACACATAAACATTTTTTTCTGCAGAAAAAAACGTTTTGTTATTCAAAAAAATGCTTATTACAAGAAAAGCATCTTGTTATTACGAAATAAATATTTTCTAAAAACAAAATATTTGATCTTACAATCTTTACAATATAGCCTACATAGTATCCAAATGATATGTTCTGACAAATGGCCCAGTTGACATAACTAGTCAAATTTTACTTCAAGCTTGGCTTAAACCACAATGAGATTTTAATAGCACTGAGTAGTACAGATGTTATGGTCATTACACAGTGTGCACAATGTGAAGGACTTACAAATCCTGGCATTTATACAGATGCAAAATTTGATCAGACCTCTTAGTCATTTTTTATTACTAGCTGATTAGTTTGAATGACATAGGATACGTCATGGTTACAAATTACAGCATATTAAATATTTACAGGATATGTACAGTATTTTGTTATGTAAATTTTCTTTTAATGGTCATAACTAAAATGGAAAACTAGCCTTTGCTTTTTAAATAAACATGTCAAAATAAATTAAAATGTAATGGTTACTGTTCTTTTCCATAGTGAAGGTAACATACAGTACTGTGCAAAAGTTTTAAGCACATGGAACGGAAGGGCTGTAAAGCATAGATGCCTTCAAAAATTATGACAATAGAAAGATATACATGGGTGGCATGTAGTGTCACATGTAGCATTGCTGCATCAGAGCTACAGGTTTGATCCTGAGCAGTGACACAGTTACTTTCTGTGTGGAGTTTCTGTGCATGTCCTCCACGTCTACATTAGTTTTCGCCATGTTTTCTGGTTTCCTCCTGCATCTTAAAAACATGCTAGTATGTGATGTGTGTTGGAAATTGAACAGTTAAAGGGATCAGAATGGTCAAGAAGTGGTTTCTAAAGGAGATGTCTAATGACGTCTGACATGAAAAATGGTTTTATTTATTTACTATTTTGTGTACTATTTCAAGTCACGGTAAGTATTGTACCCTGTATATGCTACTATGTAAGTATTTACTTTAAAACTTGCTCCAGTACAGGTGTGTTAGACAGCTGCTCAAGTAAAGCATGTTTTGAGTTGTAGGAACCCTCTTGCTCATTTGGATTTTTTTGTGAAATAAATTATATTTTGGAGCAATTACACATTACATTTGAAAATCTGTTTTTTTAATTGTTTTTGTGGCAATATTATTGGTTGCGTTTGTTTTGGCCATTTGTTCCCTCAGTATCTTTGTTTTGTACCCCGGACAGAAATCATTTGTGATCTTAAAGAGATACATGGCAGAGTTTCCGTGGTTGGGCTTCCACAAAAAAATGCACCTATCAAATATGGACATAAGTTACAGTTCTACTGCTCTCAGCCAGGCATGGTTCTAAGAGGAAACGAGGAGGTCACCTGCTCAAATGAAGGACATTGGAGCAGCCCATTTCCCATATGTGAAGGTACACACATTGACAGACATTGGGATGCAAGTGCAGGTTTTGATAACAGAATACAAAATCAGAAGGGTAAGGTTATTCTGGTTACCAAAGCATTGATGGATGTATTGAGAACATAGAGCACTTCCACTTTTATTGATGCTTGTTTCATTTTCCTATTATGATGCCTTGAGTTTTGGCAGGCTGTATCGAGTAGTCTATTCTTAGGCCATGTACAAGCATATTCAAAGCTGTATTCACTTCCCCATTCATTTAAAGTGTACTCTCATTGTCCAATGAAAGTACACTATCCTTCCCTAGATTTTAATCTTACAGACATAACAACACTGCCCTATGAAGTCAGCATGACTGTAACTAATAGCATTATAAGCTCAACCAACATACAGAAATTAAAGCAGGAAACTGCACCATATCACCCACATTAGTGTGTGAACCATATACTAAAAACTTTCGTATATTAATAGCTTCCATTAAAGGTAGAGAACACCATCAGAACTCGCCACCCTAGGGATTAACTGTATCTCACAATCACAACATTCTCACGGTCCAGCATTTGGTGGTCTCTCAGAACTGGTAAAAAGGATTTGAGGGCCAGGTAGAGTTCCACCTTGATGATATGTCCTGCTCACACACTGAGGCTTTGCACATCTCCTCTGCCTCTTTAATACTACACTGCCCCAGCCAATGATGAAGGTGACATTTATCTGTCTCTCTGATGGGGCACTGCTCACAAGTGGCCATCTTTTGTATGAAAAAGCTCATGTTTTCAGTGAGTGAGAACTTATGCCCCTCTTCCTGAGAGGAGGATGCCTCTCTGTATGTTGTATTTGGGGTCTGACTGCAGGCTGATTCCACCAGACCCAAGATAACTACCATTGTGGCCGCAGTCAGCAATCATTCATTTTCAACTGCAGCCAGTACCGTACATGTCTTACCTGCCTTAATAAAATTGGGATATGCAATAAAACCTGCAAAATTTTGACAGGGTGGCTAGCATTCCCAATTCCTAGTGCCAATGAATTGCATGACCTGTTTCAATTTTAGGGAGATCTTTTCACAGTTCACCATGTGGCAGAGTGTTGCAATGTGTGTCACAAGGGTTGACATGCCCTAGGTTGCCTGCTGCTTTTGGAGAGTACATAGAAGCAAGTCATCCAAATAAAGTAGTAACCTGATACCTTTGGCCGCCAGAGATGTAGGATC
>CM040464.1:24204056-24215261 GCA_022758105.1 Pangasianodon gigas | reverse complement strand
GAAAAAAACGCAGCTTGGAGTCATACAAAGTTATTTAAACAAAAAAAACAAAATGGTTATGTACACATCCTCACATTCACATGATTAGCTACATGCAGCCTAATAATCTGTTATTAATCCAACTGATAGATCAATTGGAATAAAAAAAAATTCCATAACCAACTAAGGCATATCTGAATGAGAGTCCTATCAAATTGAACGAGGTGAAACAGTGTCCTTTTAAAACTACGTTTTATAGTAGACCACATGTAAATGATTATAAATAATTAATGCTTATTGATTAATGCAAAAAGATTGAGTTTTTTTGCCTGTGCTCAGATGCAGTTAAAATTTTCATAAGGTTTATGATTATAACTGAAAGGGCAATGGCTGCCCATTATAGCTCTTGTGCTGCTATAGTTATGGATTTAGATTGGTCAACAAAGCATTAATATTGTATTCTGTAGTGTTTCCACTTAGACAGCACTCGTATGCTACACAGTGAATGCAGCAAAAAAGAGAAAATTTTGAAAATAGGGAAAATTTTCACTTTATCTGTACATGACCACAGGAAAAAAGGGATTAACCCTGAATACTATTTCCCCCTCCCCCATTTACCTGAACAAAACTCTTAGGGACAGTGTTTTAATACCTAGATATTCTTGTGAAAGTCACATGGTGATTGTATGATTTAGTCTTTTGCTATAAAATATCAGCTTCAATGGCTATCTGTCCCCTTGCTTCTTCTCACCTCATACACTCGCCAGACCATGGAGTTATCTGCGTAACAACTTGTGACTTTGTTCTGAGCTACAGGTGATACCTATCTTCCAAAGCTGGCAAAAGACTAATATGAAATTCTCTTTCTCATCGAGTTAGTTACATTTAACCTTTATTGCATATGGCAGATGCCCTTATCCAGAGAGACTTACAGAATGCCTGCTTTCTCTCAGTTGAGCCATCTTCTGTGGCTGAGATTTTCTTTGCATTACAGAAGGGCTTTGAAGTCTTTATCAGTAAATACCTCCTGATACTGGTTCACTAGATCACAGACTAAGAATACTATCAGTTTAAAAAACTCTGGGGAGGTAATATAGTAAGAAAAGCACACAGAAAACCCAAGTTGTTTTTTTAAGTAAAGTGCTAACTTAAGTATTTCATGAAGAGGTAGTTCATTAGTTATCATTTGAAGACCGCCATTGACTCAACTGTTCAGACATCTAGGGGAAGTTCATTCCACCACTTACATGCCAGAACAGAGGAGAGTCTTGATGCATGCCTTCCTTGTACCCTGAGAGATGGTCAAGCAGTGCTAGAGGATCGGAGGGAGCATGGTGCAGTGTGGGTGTGATAAATGCTTTAAGGTAGGTGGGTGCTGGTCTGTTTTTGGCTTTGTACACAAGCATCACTGTTTTAAATCTGATTCAGGCAGCTACAGGAGCCATTGGAGGGAGTGTAGCAATGGGGTGGTGTGGGAGAACTTAGAAAGGTTGAAAACAAGTTATTCAGCTGCATTCTGGATCAATTGCAGAGATCAAATGGCATGCAGAGGCAGACCTGCCAGTAGTGAGTTGCAGTAGTCCAGACTTGATATGAGAATGGACTTAACAAACACCTGAGTGGCCTGTTTGGATAGAAATAGACAAATCCTTCTGATGTTGTAAAGGAGAAATCGGCATGAGCGTGTCACATTAGCAATGTGAGAGGAAAAGGACAGTTGATTGATCATGGTGACCTCAAGATTGCATGCAGTAATAGAAGGTGAGATCCGAGAGTTGTCCAGGGAGATCACAAGATCCTGACATGGGGATGAATCACCTGGGATGAACAGCAGTTCAGTGTTGCTGGGATTAAGTTTCAGCTGATGAGCTGCCATCTATGATGAGATGTCTGCCAGACATGCTGAGATCTGAGCAGAAACGAATGTCTGAGGGAGGAAAGAAGAGGACGAGTTGAGGTTCATCCGCATAGCAGTTGAATGAAAACACGTGAGGATATGACCTCACCAAGAGATATAGATATTGTATAGCGTATAGAGGGAGAACAGAAGAGGACCAAGTACTGAGCCTAGTGGGACACCAGTGAAGAGTCTGCATTGAGCAGATGTGGACCCAGTCCAAATCACCTGATATAACAAACCCTCCAGGTGGGAAGCAAACCATTGCCACGCTGTGCCAAAAAATTCCGAGACTCATAAGGATAGACAAGAGACTCTTGTGGTTGACTGTGTCAAGCACTGCTGAAAGGTTGAGGAGGGTGAGGACTGATGACAGTTTGGCTGATCTAGCGGCAGGGAGCTTCTTAGTGGTGGCCAGAAGGGAAGTTTCTGTGGAATGTTCTGCTTTGAAGCCAGACTGGGGGCCTGTGATACCTGCCACTAGAGTGGTCAAGTAGTTCTCCTCTGTCATACCACACTCATACAGGTGAGTTTGTTATGTCAACTTTCACCTTTCTGATTAGTGGGGCTTTGGCTAGGCTATTCATTATTAACTTACTTCTTTAGCAGCATACAGTTTGGAGCTGAGCTCTGTTCACGGCCTGATTTCTCTCAGTTGAGCCATTTTCTGTGGCTGAGATTTTCTTTGCATTGTCCACCATCTCACTAGGGCTGTAGTCAAGACTGCCACTGTCGAATCCAGAATAACTCCAACACCAAGACTAGTTGAAATCAAGTAAGGGTAGTTAAGGTCAAGTCAAGATCAAGAAAAAAGCAAGGCTGCTATAACAAAAAACAATAGGTACTACAACAAAAAAGCAGGTATTCTCTCAGCAGAGACAGACAAAGAGAGTAAAAAAAAAATCCCTTATGGACAGTGTAACCCTTCTCAGTTCGGGTAGGGAATGAGGAGAAGGGAGGCAGGCTGAAGCTACTCATAAGGATGCTTTATTCACTAAATTCTCACTTGTGCTTTTCAGCAGTTTTAATTCACATGCATATACATGCGCACACAGAGCTCTGTGCAGCTTGGCTCTCTCCTCTTTTTCCTCGCCACAACTTACTGCTCACTCCCATTCCCCGTTTTGTGTACAGGTGACAGTAAATTTTTCAGGTAAAAGTTGGCAAAACCCAGGAATCATTGCAAGTCCTTGATGGTCTTGGGCGTGGGCCACTCAGTGACAGCGGATACCTTGGCTGGGTCCATGGTAACTCCATCTGGGCTAATGATGTACCCCAGGAAAGAGATGGTGTTTTGGTGGAATTCATACTTTTCCCCCTTAATGAACAGCTGATTCTGGGCAAGACATGACGCTGTACTCATAGTGGCCACAGGTGGTGCTGAAAGCTTCTGTGTTCTACTCATCCCCCTCCCAGATGAGGAAATATCTATGGGTGCATGCTGTTCTTCACTGATGTTGAGGCTATGCAGAGCCGAGGTAACTGGAGGCAGTGCCGCTGACAGTGGTCAGACCATTGGGTGATCTCCTTGTGCTGCCAGGAGATTTGATCCTCCATCCTCTTTGGAATTTTTTTTTGCAAGTTTTTGCACATGTTTATGCTGCTACAATACTTATTGTACTGTACATAGGCTGCTACTCTTATGTTTACACTTATGTTTACACTATTTCAGCTACTTGTATTGTACTCTTGTACTCTTTCCACTATTGTCACTAGGTTCACTTTTAAACAGAACTGTGTACTGGTCGGCGCTGCACTGGGACTTACTATGCCCATTGTCTGTCCCAGTAGTCATTGTACTGTCTTGTGCTGTCTGCACATGTTTGCACTTGTGCACTTTATGTATAAATTATGTAGTCCCTTGTAGTTCTGTGTTGTTCTGTGTTTGTCTTATGTAGCACCTTGGTCCTGGAGAAACGTTGTTTCGTTTCACTATGTACTTGTATATGGTTGAAATGACAATAAACTCCACTTGACTTGACTTGACTTGACTTGAGGACTGTGGAACAGCATCCATGGGAAACCCAAGATGATGGGATGTTTTGTGGTCACAGCTACTAGGAATGAGATTTCCTCTTGATGTAGCAAACTGACTTGTAACAGGAAGCACTGGGTGCAGAATTCAATGGTGCCTCCTCCGATGGGGGCTCCGTCAATGGCGTGGACCCTCAGTGAACATGACAGATGTTGGGTAGGAATGTTGAGGCGTGTTACGGTTTCCAGGTCCATGAAGTTACCTGCCGATCTAGAGTCGATTAATGCTGTCAACAGAGAGACCACACCTGAGAGTTGCACTGTGACTGGAAGAGTGAACGATTGGTGAGAGAGAGACTGGTACATACTCACTGTTTGGCTCGGGGACAATGACAGCTTAGCTGTGGGCTTGGGATGCAGAGGACTGAACCCAATGAGGTAGTCAGAGCTGCCACAGTAAAAACATCGGCCTTCATGGCATCTTCTCTCTCTCTCTCCCCCTCGCTGATATTAGTGAGTCCCAATTGCATGGGTTCTGGAGGGGCGGTAGCTCCCTGGGTGCTCCCTGCATCTCGGCAGGGGTGATGGCTGTGAAGCAGGTGGTCAAGGTATACGGAGAGGTCGATAAGGGAGTCGATAAGTTAATGGTTCATCACAGCATGCCGAACTGATCTCAATCCCACTGAACACTTTTGGGATGAATTGGAAAGCCAAATGTGCAACTCTGTGTTAATGTCCATGGTTTTTGAATGGGCACATTTGGCTGTGATGGTCAAGATTCAAAATTCAAGATTTTTATTTGTCACATACACAATTATATACAGTATATATTACTCGTAGTGAAATGGAAACCTGGTCTACTCCTCTTTAGATTGTGCTTTAAATACTAAATTAAAGTTAAAATTGAAAAATCTGAAATGAATAAGAAATAATAAGAAAATAAAATAATAAGATAAGAAATATGAAATATGAAATATATGTACAGGAATGTGCAAAAGGATGTACAAAATACACAGGGAATATGCAAAAATGGATGTACAAAATATGCAGTATGATATGTGTAGTAACAATACGAAGGGCAGTGTGTCAGAGGAGTGCAAGCGACTGTAGAGTTCTTGTGGAGTCCTAAGGGATCCGTATGGTGGACATGTCTGTGTTGAGGAGTCTGATGGCCTGAGGGAAGAAGTTCCTCCTGAGCCTCTCAGTTTTAGCCTTCAGACTACAGAAGCGCCTGCCTGATTGCAGCAGGCTAAACTGGGGTGGGTGGAGTCCTTGATGATTTTAGCAGATCTTGTACTGCATCGTCTGGTGTCATGCAGAGAGGGGAGAGCAGACCCGGAGATGCGCACAGCTAAGCTCACCACTCTCTGCAGGGCTTTGCGGTCCTGGGTTGAGCAGTTACCGTACCACATTGAGATGCTCAAGTTAGCAAACTTTTTATGGCCCCAGTGTAGAAAGTTTTCAGGATCGCTGGGGAGACCCTGAATTTTCTCAGCAGCCTCAGATGGTACAACCTTTGTCTAGCTTTGTTCACCTGAGCTTGAATGTGATGAATGAGGTCAGGTCCTCAGAGATGTGTACTCTAAGGTACCTGAAACTGCTCACTCTATCCACAGGGGTTCCGCCAATCTTGAGTGGGGTATACTTCTGCTGTTACCTATTCCTGAAGTCCACGACCAGCTCCCCGGTTTTATTGCCATTCAGAGAGACTGTTAGCCTGGCACTAAGTTATGAATTTCTCCACCTCATCAAGGTAGGCAGCCTCATCGTTGTCGTCAGCAAACTTGACAATAGAAGTGGAGCTGTGAGAGGACACACAGTCATGTGTGTAGAGAAAGTAGAGCAGGGGGCTCAGGACACACCCTTTAGGGGCTCCGGTGCTCAGGGTGATGGTGTTGGAGGTAAACTGGCCCACTCTCACTACCTGGGGTCTACCTGTGAGGAAGTCCAGGACCCAGTCACAGAGGGGGCCATTAAGTCTGAGGTCCCTGTGCTTGGAGGCCAGCCTGTGTGGGACTATAGTATTGAAGGCTGAGCTATAGTTTATAAACAGCAGCCTTACGTAGTTCCCTTTGTTGCTGTCAGTGTGGGTGAGGGTGGTGTGTAGGACGTGAGAGATTACATCCTCAGTAGACCTGTTGGGGCAGTAGGCTAACTGGAGTGGGTCGATGGTGTCAGGGATGGAGGAGCAGATGTAATTTTTGATAAGCATCTCAAAAACCTTCATGACAAGCAATGTTAAGACTACAGGACGATAGTCATTTAGGCAAGAGAGCTTATTGTTCTTTGGCACAGGAACAACTACAGATTTTTTAAAGCAGGTGGTGACCACACACTTAGCTAGGGACTCGTTGAAGATGGAAGTGAACAGACCAGCTAGCTGATCAGTACAGGGTCTCAGTACATGGCCAGAAATGCCATCAGGGCCAGCTGTTTTCTTGATGTTCACATGCTTCAGAGCCCTCCAAACCTCTAAGCGCACATAGAAAGTATTCAGCTCATCGGCCAGAGAAGAGTCAGTTAGACTCCACCCACTCCCTGTACCAGAGTTTAGCGGCTCTCACTGTGTATCGGAAAGCGTAGCATGCCGCTTTGTAATCACTCATATTCCCTGATATAAGCCCTGCATTGTACGCGGCTGTGCGCGAATTCACCGCAGAGCGGATAATATTAACCACCCATGGTCTAATGGCCTTATTGTGACGGTGTATGTTGTTTCCTTGATTAGCATGCTAACAAAGCTAACCGCTACATCCGTACACTCAGGGAAGGTGTCTGTATGCATTTGGCTATATACTGTAACTTTATTCAACTCCTGAAACAGGGGCCTCATTTATAAAACATTCCTATGCACGAATTTGTAATTTATAAAACAAGGATTTGTCATGAAAACGTACCTAAGATAATGCACATTTCCAATCTGACATACAAACTTGGCCACTGCAGCATGCTGCAATAAATAGAAAACAAATAATAGGTTTTGAAAAATCTGTAAATAATTTAAATAAAGAGTGCCTTAACATTTGCCAAATGCACAACTCTTTGGCATGATTTCTATCTTCTATTTAATGTGACTGAGTAAGCAAGCTCACTATGATTCAAACCAGTGATAGCTTTCCCCAAATCAAGAATCTTAAGTTATTTACAGTTGACAACAATAGCCATCTAATTTTTTTTTTAAATCACATTTACTTCAGTTTTGTTTTATGTTTTGGTTTTTTTCAGGTTTGTTACATTTCAGAAATATCAGAAAAGTTTGCTGGACACGCTATCAGAATCTCGTAGCGTGCCTAGCGAACAGAGGCTGAAATCCAGTATTTCTGCAAGTCAAAAAATGGTGTCCATTAAGTGCTTTTTTTATTTAAATGCCCCTATGATTTTCTGATAATATTTTCTTTTAACTTGTTTCTCTTGTTTGTTTCACAGAGGTTACTTGCAAAGAAGAAGAACTCAATAATGTAAAAATTGTTTATGGATTTCCAGGAGTTCTTCCACCATTTAAACCTAAACATTATTTAACTTTCCAATGCATCAATTATGATATGAATATGATAGGACAACCATCAATTACATGCAGAGAAGATGGAACATGGAGTAGTCCATACCCTATATGTTCAGGTGAAAACCGACTATACTTTGATTGCCCTTGATCAAATGCAAAATATCTAAAACATTAATTTAAAAAGGAAAAATTCTTCAAATGTAGTGTTCTTAATATATATTTTTGTGTGTGTTAACAGTGAACAAGGGTTGTGGCCCTCTGCCACACATTGAATTTGCAGATGTAACTACTTTACAGAAGTCCTACTATAGCTCTGGAGAAAGAGTTGAATACAGGTGCCAACCGTACTACACTCTATATGGGCAGTCCTTCATGACCTGTGTACAAGGTACATGGAATGGATTCATGAGATGTTTAAGTAAGTACAGCTACACTGCATATGGGATTTGAACAATTGTGTAAAACCAAGAGTGGCAGGGAATTATTACAAACTTTATTCATATAGGATATTTCATACTGGTTCCACAGAGTTTTGTATAAAACAGAATTAACATTAATGTCTGTTGTCTATTTTAATGTCTGTCTATTTTAGTTTCTGAATAATCTTTCCCTATCAAATTTTTTAAACATATCTTTATTTATGCTTATGAATAGGCAATTCTTTTTTTTGTTTATAGTACAAAGTCAAAAGACTTTATGTTTGACTTTGAAATGAATATACCGTGCCTTGCAAAAGTATTCAACCTAAAAGTCATCATATTCGTCTGGATTACAAATGACACGTAGATTGTACCAGCCAGTATTTTCGACACACAGTTGCAACTTGTAATTCCCAACCTCCAATATGTAAAAGCCATTGAAAACACCCCCTCATCTTGAAATTCCTGCTCATCAACTTGGGGTAGTTTTCTCAACTACAAGTTCCTTCTCAGTTTATGAAGTGACGTCAAATCAACATGGCATCGCATGGTATTAGAAGTAAACAAGAGTAGCACTTCTTACCTTTAAATGAGTTATGCTGTATATACATTTGCTTTATCAATCAAAATACAGACATATCCGCTTGTTAAATCTAACACATTGACTATGCAGTTCGCTGTTTGAGGACCAAACTAAACATCATTGATCACAGTGATCTGGCTAGTTAATTGCTAGCAAAAGACATGAAGGTGTCCTTGGTTTTTTTTTCCACTTTGTCTAGCGAATGAGCTGATGTTGAAAAAGAAATAATTTTGACCGGTGAATTACCACTGAGGCTACGGTAACTCAAATAACCACTCTTTAGAACCATGGTGAGCAGAAAAGTGTCCCAGAATACATAACATGTCAAACCTTGAAGTGAATGGGCTACAACAGCAGAAGACCACACTGGGTCTCCTCAATCATGATTTCTGCTTTGACATGCAGATGGTAGTGTCAGAATTTGGCATCAACAGCATGAATTCATGGACCCAAACTACCTGTTGTTAACAGTTCAGGCTGCTGGTGGTGGTGTAATGATGTGGGGAATGCTTTCTTGGCACAGCTTGAGCCCCTTATTATCTTATTATGGCTACTTCCAGCATAATAATGTGCCATGTCACAAAAAAAGACAAGTTCTTTCAAACTGGTTCCATGATAATGACAATGAGTTCAGTGTACTTCCCAGTGCACCTCCCCACTCACCAGATCTGAATCCAATTGAGCACCTTTGGGTTGTGGTAGAATGAGAAATTTTCAGCTGACAAACCTGCAGCAATTATGTGATGCAATCATGGACCAAAAACTCAAAGTAATGTTTCCAACACCTTGTGCAATTAATGCCACAAAGAATTGAGGCTTTTCTGAATGCAAAGAGGGGCTTCTACCCAATATTAGTATTGTGTTCCTAATAAAGTGACTGGTGAGTGTATAATCCCAATTAAGTTCATTTGAATTCCAGATTGTAACAAAATAAGGAAAAGTTCTGTGAATACTTATGCAAGGCACCATATCCACATTGTAATGATAGTTCAGATGTATTGTTGATTTTTTTCATATTGAATTCTATTTCAGAACCCTGCATTGTGACCATAGAAGCAATGGATACCCACAAAATAAAGCAATATTACGGGCAAAAAAGAACAATGTATTTAATGCATACAGATCACATTACCTTTGCATGCCAGCGTGGAAGACGACCAACAAGCAATAATTTGGACTTCCGTCGGCAGTGCAATGATGGAGTAATGCACTTGCCATCTTGCTATTGAAGTAGATCAGGTTACTACTAAACTAATGCTGAAGGAGTATGTTTGTAAATCCAATTTAGATGAATTTTAAATGAATATAGTTTGTATTAATTTCTTTTGAAGTAGATAAATTTCAGGTGTCACACTGACAATATCCATAACATCTCAGTGTCACTTGTATAAAGTAAGTATCAAGTAATGTAGTATTAAAACATTGTTATGGAATGACAGGAATGGTTGAGGTTGTTGAGAGGGAATTGGAATTGATATGCAGATATAATCATGTGACTTTATGTGACAATACGAATTTAATTACTTAACAAATTTTCAGTCATCTGTCAAATGATCTAATTCAATAAACTTTATAACTTATCAAATACATATTGTGTACCCTTGATAATAAATAAATTTATGAAGACCATGCACAACAGCACCATCAGTGATGCTATGAAAAATACACAGAAGCTAGGCTGGGGCTGATTTCTTCCTAGACAATAAATTAATGTGGCTTATCAGTGTAGGTACCTGACCTGCCACTAACCACTAGTAGGCAGCACTATGATATAAGATGACCCCACCTGAGAACCCCTGGGATAAAAGCCCCCAAGGGGCAGCTTCTCTCTCGCTCTCTCTCTCAGACCCTTATAAGATCCTTCTCAAGGCTTATAGTATAGTTTGAGGTTGGTGAGATTTTGGGTTAAACTGAGGAATGCCATCCTCCAGTGCTTACTGGTCAGATATGGCGTCTCCAGCGCAGATGAGTTTTGAATGACTTTCACGCAGGCACAGTATTAAAATCATGCCTGTGGTGAATTGTTCCATAGAAGAGTACAGTTTGGCTGTTGGGAAAGCTATCAGATAATGTCCTCATCCAGCATGAACAGTGCTGTTGTGATCTTTCTAGACAGCATTGAAAAGTGAACAGTGTGGTGCAAAGTGGAGTTGTTATAATACAAGACACTTTTACTCCAGTGATGCCCCTAGTTCAACCGGCTAAAATAAAATCACACTGTCTAATGTCCCTCCTGTATATCAGCAAAGCAGGCATCTTTGTTCTATTATTTAGGTCTGTTGACTAATGCATGCACAGTGATTGTCTGTTTTTAGAGAGAGCCCCCTGTTCAGTAAAAAGAATGGTGGAAGTGAGTTCAGACACCTCGTCTCTTGTTGCATTTATGTACATTATCAAGGACAACGTATCACATCATGGACACAACACCACCATTCATTAAAGACGACCTTTTGATCACGGAACTGTCTAGGCATGGAAAAATTGTTTCAAAAAGGCTACACGATTCTTAAGAGTGAAATGGAAGACTTAAATTCTAAATTTAAGTTTAGAATTGACGGCTTTGATTATGTTGTGTTTGCAAGTTCAGAGACTGTGAAATGTTTTAGATGTGGAGAAGAAGGGCACATTAGAAGTTTGTGTCCTGAACAGACTGGGGAAAAAATGCTGATAGGCAGTGGAGAAGGAAAGAATAATGGTACTGTTGTCAGAGAAGACGGGCACGAGCCAGCTGAAAGTGTGAGAGCTCTGGCTGAGGCTGGAGGTGATGTGGAAAGTGTGAGTAGAGAAGTTAGTGATGCAGGGCTGGGGGGATCAGAAACTGTAGAGAAGTTAGTGATGCAGGGCTGGGGGG
>CM040464.1:24187930-24199012 GCA_022758105.1 Pangasianodon gigas | reverse complement strand
TCTGTGAAAGCTCTACAGACTGTTGTGTGTGTAAAATCCCAAGAGATCAGCAGATTCTTAAATACTCAAACCAACCCGCCTGGCACCAACAAACATGTCATGGTCAAAGTCACTGAGATCACATTTTTTCCCATTCTTATGTTTGATGTGAACATTAACTGAAGCTCTTGATCTGTATCTGCATGATTTTATGCACTGCGCTGTTGCAACTTGTTTGAATAATTGCATGAATAAGTCGGCATCCGTGAGTTTCTAATATAGTGGCTGGTAAGTGTACATTTTGGGTATGTCCAATTCTTCCCAAATGGCAGTGGTTTCTTCCTCAAACACAAAATTCTCAACACATTCATGTTTTACATGAGTTCAGTACAGACATGCAGACACTATAAAGACATTTAAAGAGTAAAAAGAAGATAATAAAATCTAAAAAAGAGAAAAAAATGGATTGTGAAGCATGTTGTTATTTAGGGAAATCAGAGCAATTGTTATGTACAACACATACCAGGTAAATATCTACTTACATTCACATGTTGGTGGATCTTTCCACTGTGAGTTGATGCAGAATATTAACTGTTCCCCATTTATTTTGTAATTTTCTCAACATTTGTATTCCACTTGTTGCTGATTGTGAGAAGTAATAACTACATTTTCAACGCGGGGAGGAATACCACATCTCTTAGCTATTCGACATTAAAAGAACTATATGTATGAGTCATTATTAAAGTTTTTTTCTTTGACCATTTCAGTATGAAATGATAGTATAATAAGAAAGTATAATTCTTGTTTATATAATTTTCTTTCAAGTCATAATCAATCTGGGATTAGAGTTTCTATCTGGAATTCTCTACTGACTGTTAAAATATTCCAAAAGATTTTGCCACAGTAGAAGTAAGATTTCCAGTCACCTAAATTATTGCAGTCATCAACAAAAATGTCTTACATTCACAGTCTTGCTTCGCCCACTGTCCCCTGATACATTTAAAACAACATGGTTTTGATTCACATTCAAGCTCCACCATTGCCTCATTCTCATACGCTTTCTCTGCTTGATTGTGCTTTGCATGAACATTGGGTATTTGACCACACAGATCCTCAGCTGTGTAGAAGAGACAAAAAAAAAAAAACAATACCAGTAAACAGCCATTTGTCTCACAGCACTATAATGTGTCCTCTGAGAAATAAAAACCACTTACGTATACACAGTGGTGCATAACTCTGTTGACCTGCAGTGCAGATTACCACTCCCCACCATTTCTCATCAAATGCTTTATACTCTGAGCCACATGAGTAGGAAAATCCTTCATCCAGTTCATATATAAACCCATTTTGCACAGAGGTTTCTCCACAAGGTTTTACTGTAAACAATAAATAAATTAATAATAATAATAATAATAATAATAATAATAATAATAATAAGAAAATTATACATAAATCTATAAATAAATATGTAACATTTGATCTCTTCCTCTCCTTTCTTGTTCCCCATGTAAACTGGTAATAATTGTTTTTTTTATTTGTGTATCCTGTTCACTGCTTCAATGCTGATTATTTGCATGCTTACACTTTATTTATTTGTAACATTCACACATTTACTTGTTCAAATCTTTATATATAGACTAAATATCAGGTGGAAATAAAAAAAAAAAAAAAAGTGCTAACCTGTGCAGTGTATAGTGAAAATGCATTCTGAAAATCAGTCTCAGAATTTCATGGGTATTTAATGCTGCAACAGTTGTGTCATCAGCATGAATGTTTTTTCTTTCATTGTAATTACTGTTTCAATTCTTTAGGCAAATGAAGCTACAAGACGGCATCGTTTTGCTGCTGCTGCTTATCATCATTTATGTGCAGTGAGGATACAGAGGGTGCTGCGAGCTCACTGGGCACTGAAAGCAGCCAGGAGGCAGATCTCTTCAGTCATTTATATCCAGGTATTCAACTTTACTAGTGTAGTTGATCTGATATTGGTTTATCTTTATTTTTGCCTGTAATCATTGTTGCAGTGCAAGTGTAGAATTGTACATCTTGCTTTACAGTTTTAAAAGTTTGTAATGCCTGGCCACACTGGCTTAGAAGCAGAGAAGAGATTCAGCCATATTTTTTAAATTGTGCTTTAGGGCTAGTCCACACTAACGTGGAATTGTAGAACTTGAAATGTAATGATTTATAATGGCACTATTCTGTGTCACCAAGATAAGGACAGGTTTTCTTTTGAATATGGTTTCTCTCAAGGTGTCTCTCAAGGTCACACTTTCAATCATGGAAGACTCTTCATTTCGAATCTGCTCTCCAGTGGTTTGTTTTGTAGTGTGGACAAGTGAAAATATAACTTTTAGAAAATGTTGAAGCATCATTGTAATGTGATTTCCACCATCTTGGAATTTGGAATTATGGACTTTATTGTTGTGCTGTTTTCTGTACTGTGTAATTTTTTTTTCATGTTTGACCACTTTGTACATTATACATACCATGCTGAGATGAGCAAGACACTGTTTATGTTCATGTTATCCACACAGTCTCGCCACATAGTCTCCCAGTATGTCGTTTTGCGTCATTTCGCATTTCACTGTGGGTGGGAGTCCCTTAGAAAACAGACTATGAAGTTAAACACCAGTTGAATAACCTCAGCTGGTGTGGGATTAGCGGTTTTTCTTTCTCACACAGTTTCTTGGTGCATAATCATAAGAAATAAGTATGCTTAACTATATGTCTATATCTCTCTCTCTACATATCCCATTTTAAGTAATACTACAAAATTTCAACCAGCAATTTCACTTAAAAATTCCCGTGTGTGTGATCCAACTTTTGTACAGATTGGAGATTTATATATATATATACATAACATTATGACCACTGACAGGTGAAGTGAATAATATTGATTATCTCGTTACAATAGCACCTGTCAAGCGTTGAGATATATTAGGCAGCAAGTGAACAGTCAGTCAGTTCTCGAAGTTGATGTGTTGGAAACAGGAAAAATGGGCAAGCGTAAGGATTAGAGAGACTTTGACAACGGCCAAATTGTGATGGCTAGTCCATCTGGTCTGATCCCACAGAAGAGCTATTGTAGCACAAATTGCTGAAAAGTTAATGCTGGCTATGATAGAAAGGTGTCAGAACACACAGTGCATCGCAGCTTGCTGCGTATGGGGCTGTGTAGCCACAGACCTGTCAGAGTGCCCATGCTGACCCCTGTCCACCGCCAAAAGTGCCTACAATGGACAGGTGAGCATCAGAACTGGACCACGGAGCAATGGAAGAAGGTGGCCTGGTCTGATGAATCCCATTTTCTTTTATATTATGTGGAAGGCCGGGTGCGTGTGCATTGTTTACCTGGGGAAGAAATGGCACCAGCATGCACTATGGGAAGAACGCAAGCTGGGGGAGGCAGTGTGATGCTCTGGGCAATGTTCTGCTGGGAAACTTTGGGTCCTGGGATTCATGTGGATGCTATTTTGACACATACCACCTACCTAAACATTGTTGCAGACCAGGTACACCCCTTCATGGCAATGGTATTCCCTAATGGAAGAGACCTCTTTCAGCAGGATAATGCTCCCTGCCACACTGTAAAGATTGTTCAGGAATGGTTCGAGGAACATGACAAAGAGTTCAAGGCGTTGACTTGGCCTCCAAATTCCCCAGATCTCAATCCAGTCGAACATGTGTGGGGTGTGCTGGCCATCAAGTCCGATCCATGGAGGCCCTACCTCGCAACTTACAGGAATTAATGAATCTGCTGTTAACGTCTTTGTGCCAGATACCACATATATTGGTTATATTTTCATGCAAATTCCTATATTTATTTATACTTATTTTAGCGCTGGTTCTTGGCCAGGGTTCAGAGAAAGCGATATTTTGAGCAAAGACAGAAAATCATCATGGTCCAGAAAGCAGTGAAGGCTTGGCTTGATCGTCACAATCAAGCGGCCACTCTTATCCAACACGCTGCCAAAAGATTCCTTCTGAGACGCAGGAAAGAAAGACTGCAACATGGAATCATAAAGTTCCAGGTAAAATTGTCACGTAAATATGCACTCAGCTGTTCAGTTGTTTATTGGATATTTCCTACAACAGTTTATCAGGTGACCCAACTGTATTGGTCACTTCGTAGGAGTGTAGGTGACTGTAGTACATCTTGTTCTATGCACTTTACTTTGTCGGCCCCTCTTTGCTTCATCCATCAATAGAATGGGACCTCTTTAGTAGCCTTTAGTCATGGAAATTGGCTTGGTTTGGCAATAGGACTAGCCTGGAAAAGTGATAGGATATATACAGTCATGGGAAAAAGAAAGTACACCCTCCTTCAATTCTATGTTCTTATTTATTAGGGCCTAAATAACATTTGGTCCTCACTTACTTCTATAAACAAACAAATAACCTCAGATGACAACAAAAAAGCATGGCAGGTTTCAATATGTAGTCTTCAATATGTAGTTCCATAATCATTAAGAGAGAAATTAGCAGCCAGGTATTACTAATGAGATGCACAAGACTAGTTAAACATCAAGTAGTGTGACCTCTATAAAAACAGAACTTTTGGCAGTTTGGCGTTCTGGAGCACTCAGGTGTGTGTCTACATCATGCCTACATACATATATCACAAGAAAAAAGGACATAAGCCATGACCTCAGAGAAGCAATTCTTGCTGCTTGTCAATCTGAGAAGGGTTATAAGGCCATCTCCAAACGATTTGAAATTCACAATTCTACAGTGAGAAGGATTGTTTACAAATGGAAAGCCTTCAAGACAGCTGCCAATCTTCCTAGGAGTGGGTGTCCCAGCAGTCCAAGTCAGTCCAAGTTCACACCATTTAATGCTCAGAGATGTAAAGAAAAACCCAAGAGCCACATGATGTGACCTACAGGCCTCTGTAAGCGCATTAAATGTTAATGACAGCACAATCAGAAAAAGACTGGCTATCATGGAAGGGTGGCTAGGTAAAAGCTCCTTCTCTCCAAAAGAATATGGCAGCATGAATTAGGTTTGCAAAATTGCATCTGAACAAACCACAAAAGTTCTGGAACAATATCCTTTGGACTGATGAGACCAAGGTGGGGATGTTTGGTCATCATGCACAATGACACATTTGGCGAAAACAAAACACAGCATATCGCCACAGGCACCTCATACCACTTGTAAAGCATAGTGGTGGAGGGGCTTGTTTTGCAGCCACAGGACCTGGGAAACTTGCAGGCTTTGAGACAACGATGAACTCCACATTATACCAGAATATTCTTGAGACAAATGTGAGGCCATCTGTCCAGCAGCTTAAGCTGGGCTAAAACTTCATTTCTCTGGAATTTGTAGCAATTCCACCATTATGTAGCATTTTTGTTTTTTTTCCCCAGGAGCTGTGCAGCACTATCCAGTAGGCATGGAAAAAGAGCTATAATCTCACCCACATGAGGGACCAACATATGTGTGAGGAAACAGTGTTCAGTGAATAAAGTCTAATATAGGAGTTCCTTTATATTGATAGATGAAGTTATCTATGCTGTTGTATAAATCTGTGAGTTTACGCAGTAGTAGTGTTCAGTAGTAGTTTTCAGGTCTTTATCCAGCATAGTTAGTAATCATTCATGTGCAGGCTGGAAAAAATAAGTGAACCTCTGTGAAAATTCTACAAACGTCTTCATGTTCATGTGTCCACTATCAGATAAACACTGAACAAGAATTGTGTTAATGGAAGGACACCATGAAGGAAACCACTGCTGTCCAAAAACAAACAAAAAAAATATTGCAGCATGTCTCAAGTTTGCCAAAAAAAAAAAAAAAACACCTGGATGTTCCACAGCACTTCTGGGAAAATGTTCTGTGAACAGATGTGATCAGATGAGACAAAAGTTGAACATGTAAAATGCTACTGTGCTACCGTGACACTCCCTCATGTTCAAATGAGAAATGAGGAAACGGGAGGCAGGCTTGAGACAACTCCAAAGGAGTTTTATTTTATTTTTGTTTTCTCCCTTCCAGGGAGCGCTTTTCAGCTCTTTTTGAATATTTTGACACACCAAAATAAACACACACCCAGTTCAGTTCAGCTCAGCCCTCGCTGTGTGGCTTTCCCCACAATCTCTCACCTCCTTTATATACTCGCTGCTGCTCACTGAAACATAGAACACTTAATGAATTAATAAATCACCCACAGGTGCAGGCCCATCCTTACCACCCACAGACATTTTCTTGTAACTTGATTGATTGATTGCCAATTCTACCTGGGCCACATCAGCATTTTTGTGAGACCCTAAAGGACTGTCATCGAATGCTATTAATTTTTTAAAATTTATTTAAAATATTCTATCCCTCAACACCAATAACTGGAATTAAAATAGGATGTTTCTAGAAAAAAGAAGAGCTAACAAACAATTTAAATATATGCACTATTACATGATATTTATTATATTGATAAAAGTTTTTTTTTTTAATTAATGCATTCCTTTGTTTAATCACATTTTATTGGCTACCAGCTGCTGTGGTGACAAACAGGATTAACCAGTTGGGTACATGTATTTTCCCATTTCTGTTTGATAGCCAGATAGCTAGAGATGTGCGAAACAATGAAGTATCCTGCTGAAGATTTACTGCAGTAATTTTGTAATGTTATAAATACAGCATGATTGTTTGATGGTAGATTGTGCCTTAAAAATTATCACAAAAACAATCATGGTTTTATTTTTTGTATGTGCTCATCACACAAAAAGTACAGTGCAGCTACAAAGTTTGTGAACCCTTTACAATTTTCTGTATAAATTTCACCCGAAATGTGATCATCTAAGTCCTAAAACTAGATAAAGAAAACCCAGTTAAACAAATGACTCAAAATCATTATAGTTTTTACATTAATTTATTGAGCAAAATTATCCAACATTAAACATCTTTGTTCAGAAAAAATGTGAACCTTTGCTTTCAGTAACTGGTATGACCCCCTTGAGCAACAATAACTTCAACCAAACATTTCCAGTAACAGGTGATCAATCTTGCACAATGGGTTGGAGGAATTTTGGCCCATTCTGCCTTACAAAACTACTTCAATTTAGTGACATTGGTGGGCTTCTTTGCATGAACTGCTCGTTTTTAGGTCTTTCCACAAGATTCCTTATGGGTTAGGGTCTGGACTTTGACTTGGCCTTTCCAAAATGTTAAATTTCTTCTGCTTTAACGTTCCTTAGTAGCCTTACTTGTATGATTAGCGTTGTTGTCTTGGTGGTACAATCCAGAATTCGTAGGTCCATCAATAATGGCAAGCTGGACCCAAAGCAGCAAACAGCCCCAAATGATACTGCCACCCCCATGCTTCATGACTGGGATGAGGTTCTTATGGAGAAATTTTGGCCCACTCCTCTTTACTGCATTGTTTCAGTTCATTGATGTTTGAGGGTATTCATTTATGCATAGCTCTCTTTAGATCCCACCACAGCATCTCAATGGGGTTGAGGTCTGAACTTTGACTTGGCCATTTCATCACCTTCTTTAGCCATTTGGATGTTGATTTGCAGGTGTGCTTGGGCTCATTGTCCTGTTGCATGACCCAGTTTCAGCCCAGCTTAAGCTACTGGACAGATGGCCTCACGTTGTCTCAAGAATATTCTGGTATAAATGTTGTCTCAGTGACTGCAATTTTCCCAGGTCCTTTGGCTGCTAAACAAGCCCAAGTCATCAACCCTCCTCCACCATGCTTGACAGTTGGTATGAGGTGTTTGTGGCCAAACGTGGTGCTGTGCATGATGACCAAACCTCTCCACCTTGGTCTCATCAGTCCAAACAATATTGTTCCAGAACTTTTGTGGTTTGTTCAGATGCAATTTTGCAAACCCAAGTCATGCTGCCATATTCTTTTTGGAGAGAAAGCCATACTTGTTCAGTCTTTTTCTGGTGAATTTCAAATTGTTTGGACATGGCCTTATAACTCTTCCTTGAATGATGAGTAGCAACAATTGCTTCTCTGAGGTCATGGTTGAGGTCTTGGCAGGATTTAGACACACAGCTGAGTACTCCAGAACCCAAAATTGCCAAAAGCTCTGCTTTTACAAAGGTAGTCAGACTTCTTGATGATTAACTAATCTTGTGCATGTCATTAGTAACACCTACCTGCTAATTATTCTCTTAATGCTTTTGGAAGTAGGAAGGGTGTACTTATTTTTCCCACCTGATTTCTGAATGTTGGTTTACTTTTTGGGAAAAATGACTACATATTGAAATCTGTTGTTTTTTGTTGTCACCTGAGGTTACTTGTTTATAGAAGTTGATGAGGACCACACAATTGTTATTTAGGCCCTGATCAATAAAAACCTTCAACTTGCAAATGATGATAAAGTAATAAGAAAGGAAAGATGAATGCATATTGGTTGAGCGGAATCTAGTGTTGCTGCATATAGGGCCCAAGTGCACACAAACACTATTGTTTTTTCACCAAGTTGTTTCTGCATAGGGTGTCTTTTTTTGTTCACTAAGGTGCTGGACGTGTGTGTGTGTGTGTGTGTGTGTGAGAGAGAGAGAGAGATTGAACACAAACTTTATTTTATCAACAGTAAAATGTACAAATCAAATCCACTGATTCAAACAATCAAATAACTTCAACACCATAACATATCAAAAATTAATTCTCCCTTAACCACAGTACAAATAATCTTGTTAAAACACCACTGCAATTTAAAAGATTCTATATCCAGCAACAACTCTAGATTTCAAGAAAGCCTTCAAAAGAAATACTACATCCTGACCAGGTCTATTCTCCATTTTATTTCTCCTTGTACTGTAAATTGAAAATTTTGCTTGTCCAACAATAAAATTAATCAATTGCCATTTTTTTTCTCAGTTGACTGTGTCTTGACCCTAAAATAAAAACATCAGGAGTGAATTTTCCCCCAAACTTTAAAAACACCTGATTCATTAAGTCAAAAATTGGTCTTAGTCTAGCACATTATACAAAGCAGTCTCTCTTAATTCACAAAATAAGTGAATTTATGACAGCAACAAAAGCATTGACAGCTATTGCCCCAAGTAGTATTCTCCACTGAAATCGCCAGATTGTTTACTCAAAGGTGGTTTGTATATCACCCTGCAGGCTGGCTTACCTTCTTTCCTCAACCCAAGTTTTTCCCACCACACCGTATCCCTCTTTCCATTTAGAGCTACTTTATTAAATATTTTAACGAAACATTTATATATAACCTTGCCTCCAACCAAGTCCAAATCCAAATCTTGGAGTCCTTCCAGGTCCAGCAAAAAGCCAGACATGCCTCTTAAATCTGGTGAGATAGCAAGTTTTGGAAAAGGGTCTCTCATGTCTGGCATCAAATATCCATTTCCATAGTTTTGTAGCAATGTTACCTCCTCTTCCATCAGTCTTTTTTCCACAATTCTAAGTCTCAGCTTGATGTACTAACCTCTGGCCTAATGCAGCAGCTACTGCAGTTGGATTATTTAGGTCAGGCCCAGCCACATCAGTCATATGTCTCAGTTTTACCATTCCAGAACCACACAGCCTCAATGTGATAAGTCCAAACAAGCTCCCTTCACCAAAGGCTCCTCAAGCAGCCAAAACAAAGATTCGGTCCTTTGTATCCTGGTAAAGTTAAAAAGTTCTGACATTTTGAAAAGTCCACTGTAGAAGGGAGATATTTCTTTTAGCTGCAACTGTTTATAATCCATAAGAAACAAAACGCTGTCCAGTCCAAGTTCATTGACCTTCTGCAGGATGATCTGGGCCACCTTCCTCCATACCAAGTCCGCAGGTCCTGTTAAGAATCTCTGGATGAACTGCAAGCAAAAAGTTGCCAATCTGTTTGACAAGTACATTAATCCTTGGCATCCTTCTTCTTTTGGTAGAAAAAGTACATTTTGGGGAACCCAATGAAAAAATTAAAATTGCTTGCAGCCTGGAAAGAAGACCAGCAGGTGGATCCACACATAACAGTTTATGCCACAATGCTGACACAATCAAATTATTAATTATTAAAACCCTCCCTCTAAAAGACAATCTACCTGATGAATTTGAATTTGAATCCACTTCCACTTTCTTAATCTACCCTCCAATTTTTCAATTACCCCTTCCCAATTTTTCTCCTGTGTAACAGCATACTCCCAGCCCTCCTTTTTTTGCAAGTCAGACCACCAAGAAATGACGGTAGACCCTCCGCCCATTTCCCAAGATCCAGTGCCTCACTCTTACCCCAGTTTATCTTGGCAGATGAAATAATTCCAAAGTCTTCTACAATTGCGACCAGAGTGTTAATGTCATGTTATCGATTGACTATAATCATTATTTCATCTGCAACGGCTGATATCTGATGCTGTAGATTGTCATGAGGTGATAATAGACCTTCTATTTTAAAGAATACCTTATTTAACATTGGTTCAATTGCCAACAAGTATAACATTCCGGAGAGTGCACATCCTTGTCTAATGCCTCTGCTAACTTTAAAAGGGGCACTAAAACCACCACTGATTTTTGGCATACTTTCAATGTCCTGATATAACACTTAATCCTTCCAATAAAACCAGAGCCAAAACCGAAAGCATTAAGAGTGTTCCTGAGGTTCTGGTGTTCATCTCTATCAAATGCTTTTTCCTGATCAATAGATCTGAGACTCAAATTGATCTGCCGCAAAAACGGACTGGTGTTTGAGATATTAAACATTTTTTTTTTGGCTGTGTGACATCACTCTCCACCCCAGGTCGCTCAAATCACTCCAAACCGGTGCCGTTCATTTGTGCCGGTTTGTGCCGTTAAAACAAACACTGTAACTATAAGTTTGTAGTTTTGGCAAAACTAAATAACTTTAACCAATAAAATGTAGGTCATAAATATATAAATACACTTACGTTATTTGGAGCAGTGTTGTAAATTTTACGAGCTAGCTGTTTTATCTAGATTTGTTATAGCCAGCTAGGCAACTGTCTGATAACATCTGTTACTATGATGTTATCTATTGTTGGGCAATGCAGTTGTTCCTATTTGAGCAAGCTATTACTAATAGTTAAATTGGTTGGTTGGATAGCTTGCTACACCTCAGTTAATTTATCACTTTGTTTGTAGCCTTGTAGCACATTGCTTGGAGTATGACCAACTCAACCTGA
>CM040464.1:24107179-24187830 GCA_022758105.1 Pangasianodon gigas | reverse complement strand
TCAGGTTGAGTTGGTCATACTCCAAGCAATGTGCTACAAGGCTACAAACAAAGTGATAAATTAACTGAGGTGTAGCAAGCTATCCAACCAACCAATTTAACTATTAGTAATAGCTTGCTCAAATAGGAACAACTGCATTGCCCAACAATAGATAACATCATAGTAACAGATGTTATCAGACAGTTGCCTAGCTGGCTATGTCAAATCTAGATAAAACAGCTAGCTCGTAAAATTTACAACAACACTGCTCCAAATAACGTAAGTGTATTTATATATTTATGACCTACATTTTATTGGTTAAAGTTATTTAATTTTGCCAAAACTACAAACTTATAAAGTGATATTGTAAACTGTGAACCGTTATTAAGCTTAGAAGTTAGAAATAAACTTTCAATTTCGCTGAAGAGTTGTATTATTACCTCATCAGCTCTTTGAGTGAATTAATGACGACTGTTCAATGCGGTTTGTTGAAACCTGCAGACTGACAACAGCACCTGTACCTGTAAGGTAAGCGGTGACCGGTAATCTACCACTGCTTTTCATCACAAACAGATGGATTTCTAGTACTGAGAGAACAAAGTAAAAGTCATAAACCTATTTTATTTGTGAAGTGAAACGTGTTCAAGCTTCAAAAAGATCAGGGGCTTTTGACAATACATCAGGGGCTTAAGCCCCCGAAGACCCCCCCCCCCCCCCCCCCCCCCACACACACCCCCCAACACCTCCCTCCCTTTTTATTAATATTAATGTTGGGCAATCAAGAAGAACTCACATGAGCATGTACAAATTATTGCAGTATGTTCCAACATGCTAACAAAGTTTTCAAACACTGTGATACACACAATATGAATTTTCAAACAAATGATACACGTCAACAAATACAGACCATGTGTGTTGGATTTGGAGCTTGATGAAGTCACCTGCAATAAAAACTTTTCCATATCTTTAAAAAAAAAAAAAAAAACAATAGTCACGTTTACATGGACACTTTTTGTTTCAATTGGAATGAAATCAATCAGATTGATTAATCCGATCGCAGTGTTTACAAGAACGCTGAATAAAGTAAACGGGTTGATATGCGCGTTTACATGACAGAATCGGATTTGATCTTCTGACATGCGCACAGTGCACGAATACAGGTTTCCTGCGGTTCCAACATGCAGATACTAGCAGCCACTCTCTTGCCATTTCTTCTTTTTTTCGTTTTAAAAAGCAGACTTAACATTTGCCTATTTCAGCTGCTAATTAGAAGACGACAAGTGCGTGATGTTTTGTGCGGTACTGCGTGTATTTATCAAGCAATTAAAACAAGGCGTCTGTGGATGAGGGTCCGAAGCAAGGACTGGTGGGACAACGTCGTCTTGCACCACTTCACAGACGAGGAGTGGAAGGAGAATTTTAGGATGACACGACAGTCATTTATGACACTGTGCTCAATGGTGGAGGGGAACATAGCACCTGGTGAGGCTACGGTCAGAGCCCCAGTACCGTTGACAGCCGTGCGTCATACGTCATTACGTGATTTGTACGTCATTGCACATGCACAGAACTATCTGGTTTCATTTTCAATCCGATGAAGTGTTTACATGTCCTCTCCATCGGATTAGAAAAGGTTTAAACCACCCTTTACGATCCGAATGAAATTTTAATCGGTTTTGGCCAATTCATTCCGATTGACGTGTTTACATGTGATTTTTTAAATCTGATTGTGCTTCTAGTCCAATTGCGATCGGATTATTAGTGTCCATGTAAACACAGCTAATGACAGCAAAGGTAACAAACCAGCACCGCGCGACCACAAACGAATGAGACAGGTATTTGGAAGAGATGGATGAAGACGTCACTGCTCCGCCAGAGATTTTGTAATGTCTAAGGATGGGAATAAGTTATGATGTTTCTTTCTACAACACAAAACAGCACAAATCGAGCACAAACAAACAGCACCGGTTTGGAGTGATTTGTACAGTGGGGTGGAGAGTGACGTCACTGCCCTGAATTATTTTTTGTTATTTCTAAGGAAGGGAAATAGTTACAGTGTTTGTTTTAATGGCACAAACCGGCACAAATGAACGGCACCGGTTTGGAGCGATTTGAGCGACCTGGGGTGGAGAGTGATGTCACACAGCCAAAAAAAAAAGTTTAATATCTCAAACACCAGTTCGTTTTTCCGGCACAAATCAGCACAAATGTAGCACAAATGAATCGCATAGTTTTGGTGATTATTTAATTTCATGGGTGCCAACTTCACAGAGATATAAAAGAGCACTGCTGTTTGAATTAATTAAGCAAAAGAATATTGATGTTGTGTTCATTCAGGAGACACATAGTGATTGTTTCATTGAGAATGATTAGAGGAAAGAATGGGAGGGAGAGGTGCTGCTCACTCATGTGAGCTCCTCTAGAGGAGGTGTGGCTGTTTTATTTGCTAAGAATTTTATTCCTGTCTCTTTTGAGGTGAAGCAAGAGATTCCTGGCAGACTTACAGTTATTTGGGCACAGTTTGAAAAGTTCAATATTGTTTTTATTAATGTATATGCCCTTACTAGTGGTGCTGAGAGAGTTTGTTTTTTAATAATCTTAATAGAACTCTACAGAATTGTAACTCAGATGAGTATTTGTTTCTAGGAGGCGACTTTGTACAGAGAACTAAAATCATGCAGAACCTCATGTTGCTTCAGGTTGTGCTGTACGCACATTGATTGAGACTCATAAATTGTGCGATGCTTGGAGACATGTGAATGAATGTTAGACAGTACACATGGGCACATGCTCGAGAGAATTTTATTTCCTTGGCCAGATTGGATAGACTTTATTCTTTCAACATTGCGAAAAGGTGTGTAATTAGTCCTGCTGGTTTTTCTGATCATGCTTTTGTTATTTGTCATGTTTATATAGCAAATATAAGGTCTAAGAGTGCCTACTGGCATTGACTTGAAGTTTAAAGATGTGTTTTGTTTTTCTGGAACAAATTAAGAAATTTAAATTAAGAAAAGAGTGATTTGCAAACTTGCTCCAGTGGTGGGACTATGGGAAAGTTGAAATTAAATTATTGTGCCAGCAGTATACTTTCAATGTTGCTAGAAATATCACTCAAAAAAAATGAAAAAGCTTGAAGCTGAAATTGTAGAGTTACAAACATTAATAGAGGTTACCAGAGAGCAGAGCGGTATTGAGGCTCTTAAGTCCAAAAAAACTCTTCTCGCACACCTGCTTGGCATGAAGGCACAGGGAGCTCTGGTCAGGTCGGGTTTTCAAAATCTTATCCCATCTAAGTTCTTCTTTTGTTTAGAAAGAAAGAATGGTCAGAGTCACTATGTTCATTCTCTGCGCTCTGAAAATGGACAAGAGCTGACAGAGCTGTCTGAAGTAAGACAGCGGGCTGTACAGTTTTACAGCAAACTGTATGGAAGTGAATATAGGGAGGATGATGAGAAGACTGCTAGCTTTTATGGAGGCTTACCAAGGGTCCTAAAGAAGTCAGTGGCAGAGTTGGAGAAGGCTTTGTGTGAAGGAGAGTTTTATAACACTTTGCAAGACATGGAGAGTGGAAAAGCCCCTGGGAAAAGCCCCAATTGAGTTTCATAAAACATTTTGGGAGACACTGGGTAAGGATCTTTTGGATGTCCTCAACGAAAGCCTAGTTGAGGGTTCACTACCACTGAGCTGCAGGAGAGCTGTGATCACCTTACTGCCAAAAAAGTGTGATCTACAAGAAATTAAGAATTGGTGACCCGTAAGTTTATTGTGCTCTGATCTCAAAATCCTTTCCAAAACTCTGGTCAATAGACTGAGGGAGGTGATGGACCAGGTCATTCGTCCTGACCAGACTTACCGTGTGCCTGGTAGGTCTATTTTGGATAATGTATTCCTTGTTCGGGACGTTTTAGAGGTCTCTGGCCTTTTGGGTATCAATTTGAGTCTCAGATCCATTGATCAGGAAAAAGCATTTGATAGAGTTGAACACCAGTACCTCAGGAACACTCTTAATGCTTTCAGTTTTGGCTCTGGTTTTATTGGAAGGATTAAGTGTTATATCAGGACATTGAAAGTATGCCAAAAATCAGTGGTGGTTTTAGTGCCCCTTTTAAAGTTAGCAGAGGCATTAGACAAGGATGTGCACTCTCCGGAATGTTATACTCGTTGGCAATTGAACCAATGTTAAATAAGGTATGCTTTAAAATAGAAGGTCTATTATTACCTCATGATAATCTACAGCATCAGATATCAGCCGTTGCAGATGAAATAATGATTATAGTCAATCGACAACATGACATTAACACTCTGGTCGCAATTGTTGAAGACTCTGGAATTATTTCATCTGCCAAGATAAACTGGGGTAAGAGTGAGGCACTGGATCTTGGGAAATGGGAGGAGGGTCTACTGTCATTTCTTGGTGGTCTGACTTGCAAAAGAAGGAGGGCTGGGAGTATGCTGTTACACAGGAGAAAAATTGGGAAGGGGTAATTGAAAAATTGGAGGGTAGATTAAGAAAGTGGAAGTGGATTCAAATTCAAATTCATCAGGTGGATTTAGAGGGAGGGTTTTAATAATTAATAATTTGATTGTGTCAGCATTGTGGCATAAACTGTTATGTGTGGATCCACCTGCTGGTCTTCTTTCCAGGCTGCAAGCAATTTTAATTTTTTCATTGGGTTCCCCAAAGTGTACTTTTTCTACCAAAAGAAGAAAGAGGCCAAGAATTAGTGTACTTGTCAAACAGATTGGCAATTTTTTGCTTGCAGTTCATCCAAAGATTCTTAACAGGACCTGCGGACTTGCGGAAATAGAATGGAGAATAGACCCGGTCAGGATGTAGTATTTCTTTTGAAGGCTTTCTTGAAATCTAGAGTTGTTGCTGGATATAGAATCTTTCAAATTGCAGTGGTGTTTTAACAAGATTATTTGTACTGTGGTTGAGGGAGAATTAATTTTTGATATGTTATGGTGTTGAAGTTGTTTGATTGTTTGAATCAGTGGATTTGATTTGTACATTTTACTGTTGAATAACAGTTTGTGTTCAATCTCTCTCTCTCTCTCTCTCTCTCTCTCTCTCTCTCACACACACACACACACACACACACACACACACACACACAAACAAACCACAAAAGTTCTGGAACAATATTGTTTGGACTGATGAGGTTTGGTCATCATGCACAGCACCACGTTTGGTGAAAACCAAGCACAGCATATCGCCACAAACACCTCATACCAACTGTCAAGCATGGTGGAAGACGGTTGATGACTTGGGCTTGTTTTGCAGCCACAGGACCTGGGAAAATTGCAGTCACTGAGACAACATTTATACTAGAATATTCTTGAGACAATGTGAGGCCATCTGTCCAGTAGCTTAAGCTGGGCTGAAACTGGGTCATGCAACAGGACAATGAGCCCAAGCACACCAGCAAATCAACATCCAAATGGCTAAAGAAGGTGATGAAATGGCCAAGTCAAAGTTCAGACCTCAACCCCATTGAGATGCTGTGGTGGGATCTAAAGAGAGCTATGTATAAATGAATACTCTCAAACATCAATGAACTGAAACAATGCAGTAAAGAGGAGTGGGCCAAAATTTCTCCATAAGAACCTCATCCCAGTCATGAAGCATGGGGGTGGCAGTATCATTTGGGGCTGTTTGCTGCTTTGGGTCCAGCTTGCCATTATTGATGGACCTACAAATTCTGGATTGTACCAGCAAGACAACAACGCTAATCATACAAGTAAGGCTACTAAGGAACGTTAAAGCAGAAGAAATTTAACATTTTGGAAAGGCCAAGTCAAAGTCCAGACCCTAACTCATAAGAAATCTTGTGGAAAGACCTAAAAATGAGCAGTTCATGCAACAAAGCCCACCAATGTCACTAAATTGAAGTAAAGGCAGAATGGGCCAAAATTCCTCCAACCCATTGTGCAAAATTGATCACCTGTTACTGGAAATGTTTGGTTGAAGTTATTGTTGCTCAAGGGGGTCATACCAGTTACTGAAAGCAAAGGTTCACATTTTTTCTGAACAAAGATGTTTAATGTTGGATAATTTTGCTCAGTAAATTAATGTAAAAACTATAATGATTTTGAGTCATTTGTTTAATTGGGTTTTCTTTATCTAGTTTTAGGACTTAGAAGATCACATTTCAGGTGAAATTTATACAGAAAATTGTAAAGGGTTCACAAACTTTATAGCTGCACTGTACTTTTTGTGTGATGAGCACATATTAAAGATAAAACCATGATTGTTTTTCTGATAATTTTTAATCTACCATCAAACAATCATGCCGTATTTACAACATTGCCATAAAATACTTTTAGAACAGTTGCACTAAAAATTACTGCAGTAAATCTCCAGCAGGATACTTCATTGTTTCGCACATCTCTAGCTATCTGGCTATCAAACAGAAATGGGAAAATACATGTAGCCAATAAAATGTGATTAAACAAAGGAATGCATTAATTTAAAAAAAACTTTTATCAATATAATAAATATCATGTAATACTGCATATATTTAAATTGTTTGTTAGCTCTAGGTAGAATTGGCAATCAATCAAGTTACAAGAAAATGTCTGTGGGTGGTAAGGATGGGCCTGCACCTGTGGGCGATATTAACGAGTGTTCTATGTTTCAGTGAGCAGCAGCGAGGATATAAAGGGGGTGAGAGATTGTGGGGAAAGCCACACAGCGAGGGCTGAGCTGAACTGAACTGGGTGTGTGTTTATTTTGGTGTGTCAAAAATATTCAAAAAGAGCTGAAAAGCGCTCCCTGGAAGGGAGAAAACAAAAATAAAATAAAAAGCCCTTTGGAGTTGTCTCAAGCCTGCCTCCCGTTTCCTCATTTCTCCTTTGAACATGAGGGAGTGTCACGGTAGCACAGTAGCATTGTACATGTTCAACTTTTGTCTCATCTGATCACAGAACATTTTCCCAGAAGTGCTGTGGAACATCCAGGTGTTTTTTTTTTTGTGGCAAACTTGAGACATGCTGCAATATTTTTTTTGTTTGTTTTTGGACAGCAGTGGTTTCCTTCATGGTGTCCTTCCATTAACACAATTCTTGTTCAGTGTTTATCTGATAGTGGACACATGAACATGAAGACTTTCTCGGTTTGTAGAGTTTTCTGCGTCTTTTGCTGTTACCCTTAGGTTTTCTTTTTCACCTTTCAATACTGTCCATTGTGATCCTTGCACACCAAGATCTATCCTCCATTTTGTAGACAGTTTGCCTTATTATGGACTGATCATGGTCTTTAAAAATGTTTTTGTACCCCTTTACAGCATTATGCATCTCTATAATATGTCTTCCAAAGTCCTATGAAAGTTGATGGGATAGAGGCACTAATCAGTTGCTCTTTAGAAGAATAGATTTGTCAGTAACCAGACTTTGTGTCTTTATTTAAAGGGTAAAGTGCATGTACAACCCACTCTTCCAACCTCATCTCCTTAATTTAAGCACCTGGCTCCAGCTAGTTGTTGGAGATGTTAGCACAGAGGTTCACTTATTTTTTTCCAGCCTGCACATGAATGATTACTAACTATGCTGGATAAAGACCTGAAAACTACTACTGAACACTACTACTGCGTAAACTCTAGACACTGTTGTGTGAGAAAATTCTGAAATAATCAATCCAGCCATTCTGGCACATACAGACATGCCACAGTCAGTCACTCAACCCCCACTGCAATGTTTAAGGTGAACATTAACTGTTAGTTTGACTGGATAATTGCATGAATGAGCAGGTGTACAGATGTTCCTAATAATTGTTGGTTAGTGCATTTTCTAACTCTAAAGTTAAAACACAAGGTGTTCAAAAACTTTTGACAAGTAGTATATCTAGTGTCACAAGAATGCAGACTGAAAAAATAAGCCTACACCAAAACTCAGTGTGCAGCTGATTTAATTTGTGCCATTCTGTCTTTATTCTGCAAAGAACTTTTGTTTATTGTCTTGTTTATGCTGTTGAATCACTATACTTTCTGATGAGTCTCTTTAACCCTGGGTTTAAATAAAGAACCTTGAACCTTGTTTGTTTTTAAAATGCTGTATCATAGTGGATTTTGAACACATTTGCTGCATTGGGGTGTGTGTGGGTGTGTGTGTGTATATATATATATATATATATGTATATGTATACATGTATATGTATATATACACACACACACACACACACACACACACACACACACACTAAATATATGAGGATTGTTTGGGCCAAAATTACATATATTCCAGATATATTCTGGATATAATTAAATACAGCTAAATATAATATATATATATATATATATATATATATATCTTTATGGCAATCAGTCATTCATTCATTCAGAAACCTAAAGTTGCACTTTAATGTTGGCTTACTCAATAAGATATGAAACAGCAAGAATGTTTTGGAGTCAATGATTTGCCTAATTATACTCAGCAAAATTTCTGCAGGCACATTCCAGTCTTTACTTTTTACACATTCCATTGTGTGCAAAAACAAAAACAAAACAACACATTTATAGATGCAGCCCATTGCCTTGACGACCAGTTACCACGATTCAGAAATTTTAAGATGCTTCTCCTGTGCTGCAGTGCTATCACAACCACAGAGAAGGCACATGGAATGTTAAATATTAAATATGTAAGAATTAACCCTTAAGACAGCTCACGGATGTTAAAAATTTAGTTAACTATAGTTCCTTATTCCTGCTCCCAATGATGACTGCCATAAATCATCCAGTGTTCTGACTCTCCAAATTATTTTTAATTCCTTGAATTACTGTCGTTAGGTTTTGTCTTGACTTACAATAATTGCAGAGCAAAAACACTTTAATTGAAAACAGTACTCGATAACCTATTTTTACATATAAAAGACCCAGCATTGTTTTGACCACAAAATTGCAAAGAACAGCATGTGAAATGTTTAAAAAAAAAAAAAAAAAAGAAAAAAAAAAAAGCATAATCATATGGAAAAGTTTAAAAGTTTACAGCTGGTAAGCAATATAAAACATTAGGTAATATGTACAAGTTCAGGTTTAGAAGGGGGAAAAAAAAGCAAATATATTCACTATGTACAATAAATCTTGCTGTGTTCTCAGGGTACAATGGCAAGAGATTTAACCAATGCTTGAATGGCACTAAGAGGATCTACAATATTCTTCATCTTCTTTCTTTCAAGAACCCAGTCTGGTACAAATCTAGTAAAGATTAAAAAAATGAATGCAGCTAATTAATTAAATGGTTCAAAAACACAAGGACAGTAAGACAAATGAAGAACAAGAGTAATGTTAGACACAGTACGTGAGTACTTCATATTAGCTACAGCATAAACAAACAAACAAACAAACAGGAGAAATTGGAACGTGAAAGCGAAAGCACGGCTTGGAGGGTAGTTCTGGCTGTAACATACACGCTATAGTAACAGTTCATACACACAGATTGTATGGTGGATGCTTCACATATTCTAAGATTAATAAAAGGATTTTAAAAATTGTTTTAAAATTTTGTTATTTAACAAAAGTAAACATTTTAGTTTATTTTACACTTCTGGAAGTAGTTGCAGGTGTCCGTGCTTTGCAAATTTACCCAGCACGGGAAAGTCTTCAAGACAGAAGAGTTTATGCTATCCAGTTTCTCAGTAAAATGAGAGGCTGCGGTTTTGCATTTGTGCGAGTGAGTGAGTGAGTGCGAGTGAAAGAAGGAGCTGGTGAGCGAACAACTGTATCATGGTTATAAGTGATAACGGGAACCAACTTGTCACTTGGACGTTCCACAACATTAAATCTAACTATAAACTATTAAAATGCGCAACGTCTTTCATTAATAAATTAAACATTGTAATCACTGGCAAACTGTTTTGGTATAAGCAGAACAACACACTCTAGACCATGCAGTTCTACAAAAACAGTGCAATTCCGCATAACCTTACATCATGCCTTTATCTCTTTCCTTCTTTTTTTTCCCCCCTTTCTCTCATCGGTGACAAAAGGAAGTAATGAGATCACCAGATCTTTTAGTTAAATTTATTTTATGTAGAGTCTGTTTCTGATCTAAATTGCCATCTTATGATCCTCCCACTTTCTTTCCAGAATGAAGTTTTGGGATGCACTAAATTTGGGATGCAGCACTAAATTTTCATTGAATGCATATTATTCACAGCACTGAAATGAAACCCACATTACGAAATGTTCTCTGTAAGCATCTTGCAGTAGCATTTTTCTACCAAAGGATTAATTCCAAAAGCAGATTCACATCCAACAGCTTTAAGAAATTTAAAAAAAAAAAAAAAAAAAAAAAAAAAAAAAAAAAAAAAAACCACTACACTCAAGCCTAAACAATGACATACCTCAGTACTGGCTTAGACTTTTGAGGAGTGGCTTGGGGAAGGAAGCTTCCATTCAGTGAGACGTTCATCCTTTGTTTGACTTTGGTTCTCTGGGCATCCATTTTGCATTTTTGAAGCATTAACTTATAGATCCTGCAAATGCGGTCTGAGGCCTTGGGGAGCTTTTTCACCCCCTAGATGAAATTAAACAAATGTATTGATATACCAGCATTAAAGGTGTAAATTAAAAATATGACTGACGTTATGGCAACACCTACCAATGCCCGTTCTTCATCCTGTACCAAAATCACCAAAAGGAAGCACGCTTTGGTGAAGATGCTGCCCCCTTTGTCTGCAACCTTATCCCCAGCTTTCTCTCTGTACATTTGAAGCAGATCCAGGAGTGTTTCCACAGAGTCCTCCACATCATAAACAGCATCTATGGTTTTGTTGTACTATGGCAAAAAGCAAGGCATCAGATAATTAATAAAATGATAATGACCTTAGCTGACCATTTACAGTGCAATAAACTGCATTATTATGAACACAAAGAAGAAAAAAAAAAAAAGAAAGAAAGAAAAATCTAAGGCACAAAAAAAAAAAAAAAAAAAAAAAAAAAAAAAAAAAAAAAAAAAAAAAAAAAAAAAAAAAAAAAAAAAAAAAAAAAAAAAAAAAAAAAAAAAAAAAAAAAAAAAAAAAAAAAAAAAAGCAGCCATTAGCAATTTACCTGCACATTAATTCATTTTAATTTAAACAAGAATGCAGTATAGTGACTTTATACGTATATGTATATAACAATTATACATTGGAAATTGTACATCGTAATTCTATCACACAATTGAAAATGCCAAACAGTTCTTTCCGAAGTAATCAGGCAGATCATTTCTTTTCCCATAAAGATGTGATCACATACTTTTGATAGATTGAGAAGAACTTGAATTGCTAACGTGATGATCTCCATTGAAGGCACGCTCCGGTTGCAGCTCCTTATCAAGGTGAAGATGGTGTGTGTTGCTCCACTGTTCACAAGATGTTCGCAGCTCTCTGGCGAAAGTCTGGTTGCAGTTTCTTCAAATAAAATCAAAATCTTAGTTGAGACCCTTACTTTGAACAAATGTGAAAACAAAGTCTTGTACAGTAAAAATCTTACCCAAATGCTTTAAGGCAGTTAGAATATAGGCATAATTTTGATATCCAAGAAGGTAACTCAAGGCAGTTGTAGTCTTGTGACACAGCTTGTCTTCTTCCTTGGCCTCTCTGTTGACTTTCTGCAAGCGATGCCTGATGGAAATGACTTTGCTTGTGTCATGAAGCTTCCTTGAGCGATGACCTCTCCAGAGTGCCTTGAGATGCCATTAGGATATTATTAGGTCACAGATTTATACAACAGCATAGATAACTTCATCAATATAAAGGAACCTCTATATTAGCCTTTATTCACTGAACACTGTTTCCTCACATATGTTGGTCCCTCATGTGGGTGAGATTATAGCTCTTTTTCCAATGCTACTGGATGGTGCTGCACAACTCAACTTGGGGAAAAAAAACCCAAAAATGCTACATAATGGTGGAATTGCTACAAATTCCAGAGAAATGAAGCTTAAGCTGCTGGACAGATGGCCTCACATTTGTCTCAAGAATATTCTGGCATAATGTGGAGTTCATCGTTGTCTCAAAGCCTGCAAGTTTCCCAGGTCCTGTGGCTGCAAAACAAGCCCCTCCACCACTATGCTTTACAAGTGGTATGAGGTGCCTGTGGCGATAAGCTGTGTTTTGTTTTCGCCAAATGTGTCATTGTGCATGATGATCAAACATCCCCACCTTGGTCTCTTCAGTCCAAAGGATATTGTTCCAGAACTTTTGTGGTTTGTTCAGACGCAATTTTGCAAACCTAATTCATGCTGCCATATTCTTTTGGAGAGAAGGAGCTTTTACCTAGCCACCCTTCAAGGATAGCCAGTCTTTTTCTGATTGTGCTGTCATTAACATTTAATGTGCTTACAGAGGCCTGTAGGTCACATCATGTGGCTCTTGGGTTTTTCTTTACATCTCTGAGCATTAAATGGTTTGAACTTGGACTGACTTTGCTGGGACACCCACTCCTAGGAAGATTGGCAACTGTCTTGAAGGCTTTCCATTTGTAAACAATCCTTCTCACTGTAAAATTGTGAATTTCAAATCGTTTGGAGATGGCCTTATAACCCTTCCCAGATGGACAAGCAGTAAGAAATGTAGGCATGATGTAGACACACACCTGAGTGCTCCAGAACACCAAACTGCCAAAAGTTCTGTTTTTATAGAGGCCACATTTCTTGATGTTTAACTAGTCTTGTGCATCTCATTAGTAATACCTGGCTGCTAATTTCTCTCTTAATGATTATGGAACTACATATTGAAGACTACATATTGAAACCTGCCATGCTTTTTTGTTGTCATCTGAGGTTATTTGTTTGTTTATAGAAGTAAATGAGGACCAAATGTTATTTAGGCCCTAATAAATAACAACATAGAATTGAAGGAAGGTGTACTTTCTTTTTCACATGACTGTATATATCCTAGCACTTTTCCAGGCTAGTCCTATTGCCAAACCAAGCCAATGTCCGTGACTAAAGGCTACTAAAGAGTTCCCTTTCTATTGATGGATGAAGCAAAGAGGGGCATAGAACAAGATGTACTACAGTCACCTACACTCCTACGAAGTGACCAATACAGTTGGGTCACCTGATAAACTGGCCAAATGTTGTAGGAAATATCCAATAAACAACTGAGCAGCTGAGTGCATGTTTACATGACAATTTTACCTGGAACTTTATGATTCCATGTTGCAGTCTTTCTTTCCTGCGTCTCAGAAGGAATCTTTTGGCAGCGTGTTGGATAAGAGTGGCCGCTTGATTGCGACGATCAAGCCAAGCCCTCACTGCTTTCTGGACCATGATGATTTTCTGTCTTTGCTCAAGATATCGCTTTCTCTGAAGCCTGGCCAAGAACCAGCGCTAAAATAACAAATATAGGAATCAGTATGAACATATATATATATATATATCTCAAAAGTTGAATCACACACATGGGAATTTTTAAGTGAAATTGCTGGTTGAAATTTCGTAGTATTACTTAAAATGGGATATTGTCAGATATTTTTGATCAATAGTCCTAGTCAAGAGTATTGTAGGGTTAATAATTTTCAAAAATTAGATAATTTGATTCCAAAAACAGCATCATAAGTTGAAGAACATCTTTTACTTATAGCAAGTAATAACTAAAATGGGGAAAAAAAAAAAAAAAAGATAAGTGACAATGCCAGCTGATATAATTTTATATAGTAAGTAACTGACACCAACAATTTAGGTTAAATAGGGCTTTAGGCATTGAGAATTTCTAAAAGCCTCTGTTTTAACACAGAACCAAATTTTAAAGTATCTATTGGTGTAGATGCACACACGGGCTCCACTGAAACAAATATTATGTGGACATAATTTAGTTTTAATGTTGCTGATAGTTAGCAATAAAATATATACTCCTTCTTATATGTCGCTGCAAACTCCTCAGCAGATTAAGTCTGTCATTAACTAACACACAAAGCCAGTGATTAGCACCCCCATGTGTCCTGTAGCATGTCTGGCTGTCATTCAACATAAGGTCACATTGATAACTGCTGTTTTCCTATAGAACATTTAAGGAGACATTATCTGAGCTTTATCTGCATGATTTCCACCAATACTGATAATTTTGCGGATTTTATATATTTTTAGAGAGAGAGAGATAGACATATAGATAAGCATACTTATTTCTTATGATTATGCACCAAGAAACTATGTGAGAAAGAAAAACTGCTATTCCCACACCAGCTGAGGTTATTCAACTGGTGTTTAACTTCATAGTCTGTTTCCTAAGGGACTCCCACCCACAGTGAAATGCGAAATGCGAAATGACGCAAAACGACATACTGGGAGACTATGTGGCGAGACCTTTGCCTCATTTCTGCCATTTTCATGGATAACATGAACATAAAACCGTGTCTTGCTCATCTCAGCATGGTATGTATAATGTACAAAGCGGTCAAACATGAAAAAAAAATTACACAGTACAGAAAACAGCACAACAATAAAGTCCATAATTCCAAATTCCAAGATGGTGGAAATCCCATTACAATGATGCTTCAACATTTTCTAAAAGTTATATTTTCACTTGTCCACACTACAAAACAAACCATTGGAGAGCAGATTCGAAATGAAGAGCCTTCCATGATTGAAAGTGTGACTTTGAGAGACACCTTGAGAGAAACCATACTCAAAAGAAAACCTGTCCTTATCTGGGTGACACAGAATAGTGCCATTATAAATCATTACATTTCAAGTTCTACAATTCCACGTTAGTGTGGACTAGCCCTAAAGCAAAATTTAAAAAATATGGCTGCAGCTCTTCGATGCTTTTAAGCCAGCGCAGCCAGGCATTACAAACTTTTAAAACTGTAAAGCAAGATGTTCAATTCTACACTTGCACTGCAACAATGATTACAGGCAAAAATAAAGATAAACCAATATCAGATCAACTACACTAGTAAAGTTGAATACCTGGATATAAATGACTGAAGAGATCTGCCTCCTGGCTGCTTTCAGTGCCCAGTGAGCTCGCAGCACCCTCTGTATCCTCACTGCACATAAATGATGATAAGCAGCAGCAGCAAAACGATGCCGTCTTGCAGCTTCATTTGCCTAAAGAATTGAAACAGTAATTACAATGAAAGAAAAAACATTCATGCTGCATAAATAAGCAGGCGTATAGGTGTTCCTAATAAATTGGACAGTGAGTGTATAGTCAGTATATATGGTGGGGCTCTACATCACTGCGTCTATGGAAGAGCCACCACTGGAAAAACACTGAGTAACTGTGACTGAAGAACTGAAGGTGAATGTTTTAAATGTCTAAAGAACTTCCTTTTTTGGACATTACTGCAGTAACTGCCATTTACTTAATTACCGACTTAATGGCTAACTTACTGATTGTCCTTTCTATTACTTCTTGATTCACTGAAGGTAATATAGCTTATGCACTTAGGACTGAAATTGTCATTGTCAGACTCAAGACTAAATTAATTTCTTTATTACCCACTTGTATTTCAGATTTTGGATCATGCAGATTGTATATTTGCTTCGCATCGATTTGAAAAAGTACTGGCCTAAAATAACCTGCCAGGAAAGATAAGGCTAGAATTGACCTGAATGCAGAATGTGTACAGATGAACTTTATACTGATCTGTTTGATCAACTCAAATGTTTAACTACTTGGCTGTACATCCTGAAATAAGTGTACAGAGGTGATGGCTCTCTTTTGTTGACCAAAACAAATTATGAGCACTCTTCTAATCAAAAACATTAACAAGCAACTATATTTAAGAAACAGATATAAGTACATGTATTGTCTAAGCAGATTTATCATTATTTACACATCCCTGACACAAACTCAATGAAAAGCTCATTTGTCTCTTAGTAGGACAATGAATCACCCCCCATTACAATTTATTTTGCTCTATAAACTTAGTCTGACCATTTCTCGCCTGTGTCAAAGACTTCTAATAGGCTATTAGTAAAAATAATAATAATAAATAAAGATTTAGAAACATTTAATGGAAAGACAATTACCTTTTGAATGGATCTTCTCACCCTAGCAGCTCTCCACAGGGCTTGCACAATAACAACCGATTTTCTGATTCTTAGAAATTCAGCTCGCTGTTTCCTAGCAATCAGAGTTTCCCTCCATCTTTGCTGAATTACACGGACACTGTGCTGGATTGCTTGAAACCTGAGGCAGAAAAAAAAACCAGAATGTTACACAAAGCACATAGAGAACATTCCAGCTCAAAACATGTCTTGTTAAGCTGAAACCTTGCATTACCTTAACCGCTGAAACCTTGTTTGAAGACATCTATGGATGGTTGCAACGGCAGTTTGTTTTGAGACGTAGGCACGTCTAGCCTGGCATCCTCTAAACCAAGCTTGAATTTTTAGTGCAGCTTGTCTCTGCATGTTAAGTTTTCTTGATCGGTAGGCACGGAATGCTGTCTGTGATAAACATATATTTTTGTCACACAAATACACAACTGTTTCGTTTTTATAGTTAATATCTGAAAATGTCTTACTTGTATCAGAAGTGCAGACTTCCTAAGTCTAAGGAACCATGCTCGCTCCCTCTGGCAGAGTTGATAGGCTCTGTAATGCTTCTGAATAACACACGCAGACTTCTTCCGTTGCTGAAACTTGCGCCTCTCAACCAGTCCACGATAACATGCCTGTCAGAGGACATAAAGGGTAACTAACCAAATGTGTTGATCTTCATTAATGTGCTCAAATTTAAAGTTAACTGAAACAGTCACCACTACATTAACATCTACAGAAAGCAAAATGAATTAAAAAAAAAAAAAAGAGCAAAAGCAGTAAGAAAAGGCCAACCTGAATCTTGACTGCACTTGCTTTCATTTTTTGGAATCTTCTGTATGCAATAAATCCACGCACTCGTGTTTGAAGGGCACTGATACAGTCCAGTGTCCTAAGATAGTGGTGTCTCTGTTCCAGTTTCGCTCTGTATGCCCTGTAGAATGTCTGTATTGTAACAGCAGCAGCCTGATATCTTAGATAACTTCTCCTGGCTGTACGCATCCTGTAATTAGCTTGTAGCTTTACAGCACATGAGCGCAACTTCATGTAGCGACTGCGGTGTAGATGCATGCGCAGTACAGACTGAATCTTGATAGCTGCTAGTCTGCTTTTTTCAAGTCGCCTTGTGAGCATTTGACGTAATGCATTCTGCAATGTCAGTGTGGCTTTCTGAATTCTTCTGAACTTCTTTTGCTCTTCCTGGACCAGTCTACATGACCTGTACCACTGCTGTATTAAGAGTGCAGCCTTTTGCATCCTGGATTGTTGCACTCTGCGATAATGTTCCCTGTAAGCACACTGAATGGTAACTGCTGCAGTTTTTGTCTTCATAAAGCGTCGCCTTTGGATAGACATCCTTACGTAGGACTGGATTGTCCTCACAGCTTTGATCCGTTTCACCAGTTCTCTTCCCTGTTTGCCTCTGAACGACTTCTGCAAGCACAAGGTGGCATCCTTTAAATGCTGGTATCTCTGCCTTTGTTGATACCCAAGCTTCCAAGCTTGGAATCTCTCCTGCAGAACTTTTGCGGCCCACTGCTGCCTTCTGAACATCAATCTTTGCTTGTGCATTTTTACTGCCGCCTGAATGACAGTGGCAGCGTTGTGCATTTTTATCATATTCTGTCGAACAGTGTGTCCTCTATAAGCTGCCTGAAGACGTATGGCACACTTTTTCAGTGCTAAATATTTCTCCCGGACTGCTTTAGTTTCAACATAGGACCTGTAATGTCTCTGAATGATAATAGTAGACAACCTCATGGCCTGATACTTGGTTTGCTCCCTATGTCTTCTGAAAGCAGCCTGAATAATCGTAGATGCTTGATGTCGAAGAATCATTTCCTTCCGGACACTATGACCTCTGTAGTTGGCTTGAATGGTAATTGCAGCACAACGCAATCTCAGGAACTGCTCCCTCTGACTTCGAGCTGCCAGTACAGATCGGAATCTTTGCTGAATAGCAATGACAGCATATTTCATACACAAATATCGTGTCCGAGCACAATGAGCCCTGTAAGCACTCTGTATGACGATACAAGCCTGGTGCTTTTGGGTCAGAGCTTGTCTGGCCTTCATACCACGGAATGCTGCCTGTAAAACAACAGCAGCCCTCTTCTTCTTGAAAGACTCAATGGCTTGTTTTCTCATTTTATTGGCTCGGTAGCGTCGCTGAACAATTCTTGATGCCCAGAGTAGCCTCTGGTAGTACTTTTGGTTTATATGCTTCCTGACATGGGACTGAATGGTTATTGCAGCTTTATGTTTTACTTGCATCTGCTGCCGGACCTTCATTCCTCTGTAACCTGCCTGAATTGCAAGCACAGCATTATACTTCTCGAGGTAAGCTTTCCGCTGTTGTCTTGAAGCCAAAATGGCCCGATATTTTTGTTGGCAAAGCTTGACTGCTGCTCTGATGGACAAGAAACGTTTCCTTTCTTTGTAAAGCAGGTACTGTCTCTGGATGAGGATGGCAGCAATTCTCATGGCTTGGAAGGACATCCTTACTCTGTACATTTTGTAGCTTGCCTGTATCACTGTGGCTGCTCTGTGTCTCTTTTGGATCTCTCTTCTCACCCTCATTCCTCTGTATGCAGCCTGCAAAGTGATGGCTGCTTTTTGCATTGCACGGTACCTCTCACGCTGCCTGTCTGCGAGAAGATTGGCTCGATATCTCCTCTGCACGAGGACTGTTGCCCGTTTAAGGGCCTGATATTCTTTGTGTTGCTTGTGCGTTCTATATTTCCTCTGAATAACCTTTGCAGCCACTTGCATCTCTGAGATCCATTTTCTCAACTTCATGCCACGATATGCTGACTGAATACACAGTGCTGCTTCTTTCATCGCAATATACTGCTTTTCAACAATGTTCCTTTGCTTGTTGGCACGAAACTGCCTCTGGATGATGCATGCTGCCCATTTTTGTCTCCTATACTCCACCAACTGCAGGTGTCCACGAACGCATGCCTGAATTACTGTTGCCGCTTGGTGCATGTTCTTAAGATTTCTGCGAACTTTCATTCCTCTGAATGTTGATTGTATAGTCACAGTTGCAGTTTTTATTCGCAGATAAGAAGCATAAGTCTTCCTGCCCAAGACATATGCTCTGTAACGCTGCTGTATGATGGTAGCAGCGCATTTGACAGCAATGTAGCAGACTTGTGCCTTATACATTCTGAAATGGGCTTGGATAACTGTAGCAGCATGATGCCTTTTTTTCAGTTCTCTTCTCACTTTGCAGCCTCGACATATGGCCTGGAGATTTATAGTCGATTGTTTTAGTTGAATGTAATGTTGCCTCTCCAGTTGTCCAAGTACATATGCCCGGTAATGCTGCTGAAGGACAATGGCAGCACCTCTTTGAGCAAGAAAATTCTTCCGACCAATGAAAGCTCTCACAGCGGACTGAATTAGAGTAGCGGCTTTGCTTTTTTTGGCCATGTCTTGCCTTACTCTCATGCCACGATATGCACTCTGAAGAACTATTACGGCTTTTTTCACTGCAAGAAATTCAGATCGCTTTTCCTTCGTCATCTTAAAATACTTGTATTGTTTTTGAATGACTAAAGCAGCCTGCTTTAATGCCATAAACTTTGTCTGCACCACATGTCTACGAAAATGTGACTGGATCACTGTGGCATATTGATGGAGCTGGTTGATTCTCTTTCTCTCTGCTTTGCCTCTCCATGATGCCTGAATTTTTATTGCTGCACACTTCAGAGACAGGTACTTACTTCTTAACTGCTCTCCATCTCTTTTCGCCCTGTACTTCCTTTGGACTATAACCACAGATTTTTTCAAAGACAAGAAAGACCTTTGAGCCACAAATCTTCTGTAAGCAGTTTGGATCAAAAGAGCAGCTTGGTGTCTCTTTGATATTTCTCTTCTGGCATTCCATCCTCTGAATGCTGCTTGAAGCCTTACAGCCACAGATTTAATCTCTTCAAAATGCTTTTGCTCTCTCTTCCTTAACAAGCAGGCCTTATACCACATCTGGATAAAAATTGCAGCTCGCCTCATCTCACTTATGTGTTTTCGGACAAGGAAGGCCCTGAAAACGCTCTGGATGACAACAGCAGATTGATGGTGCTTCTTCAGGGTTTGAAACTTGCGCCTCTGGTGGTTACCCCTGAACCACGCTTGAATAAAGACAGCCTTGGATTTCTTGGTCAGATATTGTTTTTGACACTGTTGCATTCTGTACCATGCCTGGATCTTAACAGCAGCAGAATTCCTCAGAGTCATTTTTCTTGCGTGCCATTTTCGGAAAGCTGTCTGGATGACGACTGCAGCATGATTCTTCTTCAGGAAAATTTGTGTCCTCCATTCCCTGTATGTTTTCTGTACAAGGCAAATCAGAGTCAAATTACATTAGATGAAAAATATCTTAAGATATTTTAGTTTATAAGATATATGCTATAATGGACCATATTAAGTAATAGACCACATTATGATAAAATTGTAAATGCTATCTGGGATTTTACCTGCAGAGACAGACGAACTGTAATTATCCTAGAAGACTAGAACCACCTACCACACAAGTTCCTTAGAAAAATTACCCAAGAGAACTTATGCAGGTTAACGGAAAGCCGAATTACGATTTGATTTCTTTTTACCTATTGTTGTTTTACTGTTTACTACTCAATATAGTAATTATTTCCATATCTAGCCACTATGTGTTCTTTGAAGGCATCTTTGTTTTACAGAATTTCTTTAGAAGTACCTAAGACTATTCATAGTACTATGTATGCATGCACATCAGCTTTGTCACCATAAAAACTTATTCTGGCTATTTTACAGTTTTATTAATGTAAGCTAAAGAGTTATTGGATCTTTAGTTGATTTTGATTTAGTTTGAGAGCAGCTCGAAATGTAAGGACAGAAGGTCGCAAGAGAGAAAAAGTCAAATAATCAGTGAATTGAAATCCTTTTAATTTGATTCAGTCAGAAAACAACTGGTATGCTAATAGATGTTTACTATATAAATTGATTAACGTTTTCATTTTATTATACAAGATGATTTTTTTTCCAGTTAATATCATACCTGGATTAAGACTGCAGCTCTTTCTTGCATAGCAAAGCGTTTTGCTTCCCTTATTCTTCTTAACTCTTCTCGGGCCAAGTGACCTCTCCAGATGGCCTGAATGACGGTGGCAGCCATGTTCTGTCTGTTCAGCCTTTTCTTCTGAATGAAGCAACGCACGAGGGCCTGGATTTTTTTTGCAGCCTGGTTCCTGAGCTGTTTATAGAAAATGTGTTAGAGAAATATTTGGATGCCAAACAGTACAGTGTAAAGGTGTTTGGCCATGTACATTACCCGATTAATCCGCATGTCTTTCTGCAGCTTATACCTCCTCCATGCACTCTGGATAACTCTGGCAGCTCTAGTCTCATTCCGGAGATCCAAAAGTCGAGTGCAGAGGAAGGACAGGTAACATGTAACCACCTTAACAAGAACAAACCTCATGTCATGTACAGGCCATGTTGATTATCTATAACCACAAACCATTCTGCTCTAGTATTACAAAATATCAGTGTTTATTAGGGTTGCTACAGTTTAAAAATGTACATGGTTTCATGGTAAAAAGAAAATTATAGAAAATAAATGTAATCTCCTAATTGTCCTTCTTTCTTAGAATGATATTTTTGAGAATGCCTTTTCCATAAAACAAAGAGTGTACAAAAGAGAGTGTTTGTTTAATATATTTCATATATATATGCGCACGCTAAGAGGTAGCAATGTAACATGTTTACAACAGTAGAGTTTGAAACATAGCCAAAGCATTTTCAGTGCAGTCACATCCCTGTGCTGAGACAGAGGTGCTACAGTGTGATTTAGCGAGAGTCCAGACAGAAGGGGTTGCAATTTTCTTGGGGGATTTGCATTTGGACACAAAAGGGCTGAGAACCACTAGAGTAAGAAACAGGTAGACAGTAATATAAGAAATGCATTTTATTGTTATTTTGAAAAAGTCAATAGCGGGATAAACTGTCAGATCATATACTGTGACTAACCGTGAACCGTCACACCATAACAACCCTACCACTCATGTATTATTACAGTAATACTTCTATTGGACTTTAAATTATACCTTTTCATTTGGGATTGTGTTAGACATGTCCTCTGGAGTGATCATGGCAGGAACACCTCCAAGGTAAGACACGGCTAAGCTCACGAGCTGAAAATTTCTTCGCTCATTCTCAAGAAGCATTTTGAAATCCACTGTTGGTGACACTGAACCTGAGAGAGAAATAATTCTTAAAAACAAGTCCTTAAAGACATTCCATTTGTTAATCAGAGTTGAACATAGCATAATGAAGCAATAGTGGTACAACAGCATGATTGTGAGTGCAACGCTGCTTTTATACAACAATTTTATAAACAAGAAATAAAAATAACTTGCATCGCATATATATATATATATATATATATATATATATATATATATATATATATATATATATATATACACACACACACACACACACACACACACACATACATACATACACACACACATTATATATATATATATATATATATCAATTTAAATTTTGATTTAAATCTTTTTTTTTTTTTTCATTTAAAACTTTTAAATTGACAAAACCATCATACATGTTTCACGTTCTTTTGAGGAAAAGAAAGCATTCTCTGCTATCTGCGTCACCCTAAAACTAATTTTCGTAACTTTTGGAAGTATTAAAATCATTCACTTCTCGCAGGCCCTTGCAATATGCGTATAGTGACATTAACATTTGCGATATTTCGATAAATTATATAGCTCTTTATATACATACATATACATATATACATATACTTAAAGGTGGGAAAAGATCCGAGTTATCTTAGTGTCTTTCTTTTACTTCACAAAAACCTGCCATTTTAACAGGTGTGTGTGTATGTGTGTGTGTGTGTATAAAAATCCAGTGACAAATAGTTGATAAAATGATACCTTTCTGCTCCAAGGAGTCAAAGGAATAGTCAGAGTCACTTGAGGAGTTATTCAGTTCCAGTTTGGAATGAAGGTCACACTCGATAGTTTGTGTTGTTTCCTGCTGAATGTCCTCAGCTCGCAGGTGGTTTGGATGGTAGTGATGAATAAGATAGCAGAGGATTCTACCATCAGAGAATGACACTGTAAAGTTTTCAGCCTGGAAAGAGAAATGTGATGTGATTATTTTCCATTAACAATATCAAGAGACACAGTGTTCATTAGTCACTTCTGGCAGCTTACATAGCAGGAAAACAAAAATCGGGCATTTTGACGATATATGAATCTTTGTATATAAAAGCACGACCACCCACCTTCAGTCTGTAGAAGCAACAAACTGCATTGACCCAATCCAACAACAAAGTCAGTTTCTCACTGGGCTGTTCAAGTGTGTTTTTTTCTTTTACACTCTTTAAAACATATTTATCATCCCTTAAAGAACGCAATTTCTGTTTTGTTCTCCAGGTTCTCTTGAGGAAGCTGATTTCTTCTTTGAGTTGCTCCACATCAAGCAGAATCTCAACCTAAAAAAAAAAATAAAAAAAATAAGAGCAGTTCAATCACTATTAGTAGCAGCATTGGTTTCAGAGTTTACTACAAGCAAAAACTAACAGGTTAATACTGTGGCATAAAACACTGATTCACTATATAGATCCAGTCTCTAAATAATCACCTCTATATAGATGTGTTAATATAATCATTTAAAAAAAAAAGTGATCTTACTGAGGTTATTTTATATGAATTTACAATCTGACAATGTAGAAGTACACTACAAACAACAATACCTGAAAGGAAAAGATTATTCTCCATAGGAGGTTAAGTGTCTTCTCTCTGTGCCCATCTACTATGTCTCTGGGGTCAATGACGTTTCCTAGAAAGATTAAAACATGCAACTAAGAGGTGATAATCATTGCTAGAAAAGTTTTACTTAATTCCAGAACGACCGATACAAATTTCAGCCTTCACATGTTTAGAGAATGCACAAGTAATAAATCAATTACCATTGTCATCTCTCAAGTCAACCCCTTTCTCTCTGAGCACCTGCAGTGCGACGTCAACGTTGTGCACCTTCTGAAGGCGACTAATCGCAGGCATCCGCAGCTTACTCGACAAGGACCAGTCTTGGGTGAAGACCTCCATGATGCGCCTGAGACAAATTCAAACAAAAGTCACGATTAATTACTAAAATAAACATTAAAATACATTATTGGGAACTGAATTTCTTTTCAGACAATAATTATAACTTTGAATTAACAACTGCAGAGTTCATAGTACATCCTATTGCAAACTGCAAATGCTATGGAAACATGTCTAAATAAAAAAAAAAAAAAAGGAAAAAAATAAAGGAAATGCAGCTCTGCCTAAACGTACACCAGGCGAATGCCACATCTTAGATCAGTGGCAAGATTCTGCACAGCAAAGTTGAACTCATCCAGGGGGGTTTGGACGTGGGACACAGCAAGACCTAAAAGGCCAAGGTGGCGTGGAAGGATTCCCTCCCCGCTGAGGAAGTCTCGTGAAAATGCTAGCAGTAGATCTTTACTTGTCTAAGAGCAAAACACAAAAGTAAATCATTTTTAGTCCAACTTTTGTACATAAAGTGAACACGAGCTGTTTAGAAATGTTTTAAACGCACATTGCTCCATAGTATATCATTTCTATCACAGAAACATTTAGACCTAGACAAACTGGTTTTACAATCCACAGGACTCAAGGCAGTGCGCTTATCAACAGAAGCCTGAACAGAAAGGTGTGAAAAATTTTCAACTGCAATGTCATTATTTTGACTTAAGTCGTGATCTTGACTTAGTAAGTCAAAATAATGAGATCCAAAGTCATTATACACTATAATAAAAATACTACATTATAATACTATACTGTATATACTTTAACAATTTAATAGTAATTCGAAATAATGACTTACCTACCAAGTCGTTATTTTGACTTGGGATCTCGTTATTTTGACTTAGTAAGTCGCTCTTTTGACCTACTAATTCGTTATGATGACGTGGTATATTATGTCAAAATAACTTAGTAAGTCATTATTTCTGTTTGCTAAGTCAAAATAATGACATAGCAACTGAAAATCAAATTTCACATCGACTTAGTAGGTCGAAATAACAATTTAGTAAGTCGAAATAATGTCAATAATATGAAATATTGAAATTAAGTCAAAATAATGATATAGCAATTGAAAAGAAATTTCACACCTTGCGATTCAGGGCTCCCGTACTTATCACCACAGTTAATAGGTGGCAATAAAACAGTCACGGTGCTACAGAAAAACCATTTGATGTTCAGTAATGGAATACCACATACACCTTTTTACTGTTTTGTTGGGCCATCAGGATACCTTTTGTGCAGATTACATACATTATATATATATATATATATATATATATATATATTTTTTTTTTTTGCTGTTGACATTTTTTGTTCCATTGCTATGCATAAATCAGTAATCTAATCAGCAATTTATATAATGTCTTAGTTACATCTAGTCATTTGGTGCAAAGAATGTAAAATCTTGGCTATACTATATACATAGCACATATGTATCAAGAATTTCCCTCATGGGATCAATAAAGTATATCTATCTATCTATCTATCTATCTATCTATACATTGCTGTCATTAAAACTAAAAAGGTTTTGTTGAAACAGACTGGAACTGGTTCAGGTGTGTTGGGAGCTGGGCGAGAGCACAAACGTAGGCTGTTTAAGAACTGAACTGGAAAAAAACTGAAAGAATTAAAAATGAAAGAACCTTAAATTCAGCATCCATGCAAAACAAACAGGGGTCGTGCTCAATTAGCCTAGATTCTTTGGCCTTGTCCAGAAAGCAGACGAGTAATAGCAGTTTCTTCAAAGTAAAGCGGGACAGCGTCTCCTCATGCCCTGTTAAATAAGAACAAAAACAAATGTATGAGACATTATTAAATGCAGTTGACAGAAATATTAAAAGCAGTGTTGTACTGAGTGTTACCATCTCTGTACAGGTGGGGAACTTTGGGGTGTCTGAACTCTGCCGCAATGTCTGGATTCCAGAGCAGCCGCCCGAGTATGAACATGGCCAGGCCCATGATGTCACTGTTGCTCTCCAAGGAAATCAGTTCTCCAAAGATTGTCTGGAATTAGAGTGTGTATTGAATGATGCGAGTACACAAACAGTCTCTTAGAGAATCATTTCCAAAGCATTAGTATCTCTGAAATGAAATACCTCCAGGCCTATTCGTAGCCAGAGCGGATTGTAAGACAGGAGCCAGTTTAGAACTTTCTGTCTTTCACCTAACAGGAAAAGGAAAATACATTTTTTAATAGTAAATTAAATATTTTAAAGCTTACTGCATTTGGAATGACTGAGTCACTGCAAAGTAAGCTGCTATTACCAGCAACTGTGCTAGCAAACAGGACCGCCTTTATTAAGCAACCAAAAACTACATGATCAACCTGCAGTGAGATTCAAAAAGTTGTTCTGCTGTCTACACATTCTGACCAATATCTTAATTTAAAATAATAATAATAATAAAATTATAAATTTGTTTCCAGATGAAACGGCAAAGGTTGATCTTCCAATTTACGCACCTATATCCTTCCAGAGGTGTCTGTCCTTACGAATAAGTAGCCTCTTTGCCTCCACCTCCACCTCCAAGCGCTTTATAGCTTTCACCATTTTGTCAGACGTGAACAGCTGGCACGCTGCACGCCGAACACGGTTCAAGTGCCGCCGGGCTGTATAGGTTCTGAATGACATCTCCTCTTTGGTTGGCGCTTTGGGTATGTTGATCTTCTCACTTCCCACAGTTAGTGATAAGGCATTCACTACAAAGAAAATTAAATACATTGAAAATCTTCCATATATTTTGTGTATATATGTATGTTTGTATGTATGTATGTATGTATGTAACATTCAACCTTATTATTTCTGTTTTGTCTCAAATCAGTTAAATCACTTCTTAACCTAAAAACATTCTTATCAAACTAAATATAAGCAGAAGTTCTTGAAATGAAAATCGAAGCTTGAATAGACTGGCAAATACTTGTTAACTTTAAACACACTGGTCCTCGGTTGGTACTAGGGATCCATCAATAACTTTTTTCCAGATAGAGTACGAGTACATGTTTTTTGGTACTTAACACAGATACCTAAATGAGTAACTACTGAATAAGCAATCAGGGGCGTGACGGACCATTTTATTTAGCTCTGGTTATTATCATGAGCTGCTAGCCCTTCTTGTGCCGAGTTTTATGTTCATGGTGATTAAAATGAGTGCAGTGTGCCATGAATTGCAATTTGCCTCATGAGCAATGTGTAAACCCTGTGTCTTAGTGCTCGCAGAGATGAAGTGTTCTCTCTCACACACAAAAGTATCTCTGCACGCTCACTTCACTCACTGATCCTGCTCTGTGCACCTTCATTGTGAAAGATATTGTTTTAACACCAGAAGATGTTTTATCAGGTTACTTGTATTATAAGGAAATGCTGTAGCTCCTTCTCTTGATATTTTCACTTTGCTTTGACATCATTAATCGTGAAATAGATCGCTGTCATTTTGTGCCGTCTGTTCATTAGCACAGCAGTGTACACTAGGATTACATCACAGAGTATCATATATCAACTGATGTGGGTATCGGAGCCCAGTATCAAACCGATACCCAATACCAGTATTGGTCTATGCATCCCTAGCTGGTATACGTTTGTGGCTGGTATTGTGCAAAAAGAAGCATGGCTATTACATGGACTTGTTTTGGGGCAATCAAATGTTTCATAAAAGATTGGATTTGCAATGTTTCTGCAGAAGCTGCTCTTGAAAAAGTATTCTGGGTCAGCCAAAATATAAAATAAAGCGCACTGGAAACAGACGTCCGAGCAGAGACCATACCTTTGGTGACTTCAGTGGCCACTTTGAAGTCATCAGGAGTGAGCACATAATTCATCCACCATGTGAATCCTCGTTCCTGCTTCTCAATCCACCGCTCATCGTAAAACATGTTCTTTGCAGCAAATGGCAGTGGATGCCTGGGTATATCTGTCAACATGACAAAAAAAATTAATTCATTAATTAAAATTAAATTAAATAGATTAACTCAAACAAGGTTTAGTTCGATTTTTACGTTATTCTGTGCCAGACGGTGACACTAATATTTCTATAAGCATGTGCAATGTCTGGTTGACTTTTAGTGAAGAACAAGCTTGCCAGTTTAAAATAAAAAAAAATAAAATAAAATAAAAAAAAATAAAAAAAAAACCCTCTCTAACCATCCTCGTATCAACTTCAATAATGATAGACAAAATGACCAAAAAATAAAAATAAAAAATACCTGTCTGCGTTGGCTTTATGAAGTTCAGCCGAGTTTGTGCCACTGCTATAACCTTTGCCGTTTTCACCTTCGAGGAGCTGAATGACTTCAAAGACTGCCCTCCTGCACAATTAATATTTATTTTTATGTACAACAATTTCATAAAACATTTAATCACTACAATGAGCTTTACATTAGTAAAGACCACAAAATATGAATAGAGTCTTTATTTACCCTTTTGTGTTGATTTCAGATTGGGCTTTTGCATTGGCACTTTGGTGGACTTCCTTGAGCTGGATGCTACTACAACATAATTTGTTAAATTTGTTTAAAAACATATTCATACCAAAATGAAACACTGAGTGTACCATAAACAATATTATTTCTTTCCTTGAGATTACTGTAAAGTATTAGATAAAAGCCTGCACACTGGAATTCTATGAAAGTGAATTTATTTTCTTCAACATTTTCATCTTAAGTACAGACTCATTCTACAAACCTGATGTTTTTAAACTATTTACTGAAGAACAAGTGTAAACTACTAGATTTTATTTTACTCACCAGTTATTTTTCTTTGTGTTTGTTTACTCTTTGAACTGAATTGTTTTTCAGAACAGGATTTTTTGTGTTCTTGTGTCTCATCAGAGCTTTGTTTGACTTCCAAACACTCCACGTTGTCCCTTAAATATTCGTCACTTTTTCTCTTTCTGTTCTGATTTGTTGTGCGGCTATGCACAGGAAACATGTCCTCAGAGACACGGAACGGCAAGATCCGATTTTCATCATTAAGGGTTAGGATTGGCTGCACAGAAGTGCAAGTGGTGGTTGGAGACTGATCTGGAAAAGCTAGTCGTTGAGCCATTAGCTTTTGTTCCGATTCCTGGGGTGGTGTTACGTTGCATTTCAAGTTAACGCATGCATCAGAGTTTATCACAGGCAAAAAGGACACCCCCTCCAGTAAGTCCGTGTTTGACTCTGGACCAGTAGAAACCAAAGGTGCTTTCTGCAGGAGTCTACGTCTGAAGGTTCTTGTTTTGCACTTGTTTGGACTGTGCTCAGGAGAAGCCCCAGCTTTGCTTTTGATAACTGTAGCAGAGTTAAAAAGTATCTTCTTGGATTTAAGACCTTCCTGTTTCAATTCATCATCACCTACCCCATTGTAAAATTTGTTATCCGAGGCAGAGCAAGCAGCAGGGCTGTGCACGAGGTCCTCAGACCCTGGCTCGTCACCTAGTACTTTGTTGGCTTTGACAAAGAAAGTTAGCCTCGGTTGAGTAATGTCAGTCTGAGGGGAGATGTCTCCCACAACATTTCTGGCTGTTTCAAGTTTACCAGCCATGCTTAAGTCATCGGACTCCAGAGAATCAGCTAAATTCAAGCTAGAGCAGGCATTTGGGGGGCTCACTGGACAAGACAGATCAGAATTAATGACAGCCAATGCGTCCTTAACAGACAAAATTTGTGTCTTTGACTCGGAATTTCCATCCTTAATCGGTTTAGAAATGACCGGAAGAGGACTGTGAAAGCGGGGCATTAAGGGGTTGGAAAACCTCTCTGGGGTACCAATAGGTGACAGTGTCTTATTCAACACTCTGCTTTCTTTGTAATCAACTTTCTTCAGTGGTACGGAAGAGATATTTTCCTTGTCCATAGCATCAAGAAATCTGTCAGCTGGCACTAACAGAACAACTGGAGACTTGTTTTGAGAAGACGTGCTTTCTAAGTCATCATAGATAGCCTTAGGTAGAGCCTGGGGGATCACAGGATACACAGACTGGGAGTTTTTCTCCTTACTGCTAATGCGCCTTTGGGAAGTCCTTTCCCGGTTTAATGATGTTAGTGGGTTTGAGGCACCATTCCTTTTATATTGTGGCTGTCGAGACACACGAAATGTCTTGTTGGCTGCCTTGATCGGTACTGAGCCCACTTTTCCACCTAGGGAAGGGACTCCCTTTGATTTGATGGTATCCCATAGACTTTTCTATTTAAAAAAAAAAAAAAAAAAAAAAAAGAGAGAGAGAGAGAAAGTTAGTAATCATGCAGGTTGTAGCACAGCATCTCAATTTAGTTGAACACTATGGTAGGGTATTCATTTTGACAAAGCTTTCTTTATAAGATTTTACACTTTGTTGTATGCTGATTTAATCTTTTCGTATTTTTTTTTTTTCCTATTTCAGCTGGGGAAAACAAGTGTCTTTTTGACAATTTTCCATCAAACTTTTCTGGAGGCATCCTTAATAAATGTAGTCTAACGTTAGCTAAGGTAAACATACACTGATGGATATTGTTTCACATTAGTGAAAGCTAAACGTTCTCCATTTACCATGACTGAAAGAGAGAGCACTCCTGGAAAGTTGAGAGATGAGATGAGAGATTACTAATGTGAGATGGGGAAAGGGGGCAGGGCCTACAGCGTGTCTGTTACTATCGAAGAGGCAAAAACACCTGCACAACTGCCAATCATTCTTGAGTCACATGACGATTGGCTCATTTGATGGTAATGAAAAATTAATTGAGTGATAACTCATAGCAGTGTACTCCAACGTTCAATGCCGAGTTCCTACGCGAAAAGTGAACTGAACTGTGCAGCATTATGGCTCTTTTCAAACTGTCCAGGAAAAAAAGCATACTATAATCCCCAATGAAAAAGATTTACCTTTTTGGTTTTTGCACCCTCTGCTTTTCCATGCAAAATTGCTTGATGCTTGACAATGCCATTTGCAATAAAGCCGAGGAGCTCTCTCACACCTCCTTCTTCTACTGGTGTCCATGTTACAGTTATGATCACTCTGTCTTCAGGCTGTAATCACAGCATAGATTTAGAACAAATCCTTCAAACGAATAGCAAGCAAACAAACAACTAATCAAGATTATAAAATTATAAGGGCCTTAACATAACTTTATTATAAACATAATAAAGTTGGAAAGAAAGTTATATCTGCTTTGAAATTGTTAAGGGGTCAATGTCTTAATATCACAAACTCACACAAGATTATCTGATTATACAGACCTATAAGGGAATTCTGTGATTTTAAGATAATGAACAATGTCAAAATGTCTGCTTGTAACGCAGCAAAGGAACCGAATCTTTACATTTATAAAGAACTTTATAAGGTTTTAAGATTTTTTATGCTTTTTTACCTCATCAGATAGATTGACTATACATTGCATTTGAATTACACAACAATATATTTAACGAAGTCACATACTTAAAGCGATCAGAGATAAAGTACACACAAAATCATAAACTATGAAACAAATGAAACAAAATCAAAATGGAATTGGCTCATTATTTTTTCACCTCGTAGATCTGCTATATTGATTAATGTTTTTGTCACTAAATGAATTTAAACGAGGATTCCCCACCATGAGTGGAATTTTGTGTATTTGCACACAATATATTTTCATTGTACAAAGTTAGTTACTAAGTTAGCACTCAGAGGCAAAACTCACAGGTCACATCGACTAATGCTGTATACTGAGTTCATACCTGGACTATACTACATTTTATTTTTAAAATAGTTCATATATCTTTTCATCAGTTATTTGCAGTATAAACATTTGTGGCATTAGTTGTGAAAGGGTTATGAAAGTGTACAATCTGCCATGATCAATGATGAAGAAAGGGGTTTATTACACAAGAGTGAGTCAAATGAACCGTAACTTTTTTTTAAATTTATTTTGCATTGTTTATTGCAAGTAGGTGTCACAGACATGTATAACTTTTCTACATAATCTCCGTTTCCTGTGTTGGGATTCCTCTTGGAAAGAATTCATCCGGTTGCTACTGTATATCATGCTTTTAAGGTTTTCATTTGACTTCCCATCATATTATTAAACTTGAATGAACATAAATAGGAAACATTTGATGAAATATAAAAATATATTCATTCTTTTTTCTTTTTCACATTTATAAAACCATGCAAGACCATGCAACAAATTGTAAACACCTGCCAGAATGAAGATCTGCAAAGACACACAGAAATCAGTGACACAGATGTCTTTCCAAATATGACAAAATATTTTCTTTTGGATTGAGGTAGGAATCAGAAGGTCAGTGGCAGACTCACATGTGACACCACTATACACACGGACACTGGTAGCTTTAAAGGGATAAATTCACAATATATTTTTTGAATCCATTTACTTCTGTAAAGCTCCTTTGTGACAATGTCCATTGTTAAAAGCGCTATACAAATAAAACTGAATTGAATTGATAGTTTTCTGTTTATTTTTGCAGCGGAACGTGGTGGCTGTGTAATAATGAGGTAGATGTCCACACTATATGGACATGTACATCCTTCGTCTGGCTTGGGGAAGGCACTGTTGTGGGCTGAGGTTCGGGGTCATCCTGCTCAAATTCACTTTTTTCTTGCTCAGAATTGACTATTAAATTTTCCTCTTCTTCAGACAGTGTTTGAACCAGAGTCTTGTAATTGTCTCATCAACTCCAAGGCCCTTTGAGCACAAGATCTCTTCCTTGACATTGATTTTGGTATGCACAAAGATGTCTAAAGCAGAGGTAGTTTATCAATTTGGCCCATATTATAATATGTAACCTGGCGTGAATGTTTGGAAAATAGGAATTGTGGTGCAGTGTGTAGCGTTGCTGCTTCACGGCTCCAGGCTTCAGGGTTCGATCCTGAGCTTGGGTTATAGTCTGTGTGGAGTTTCACATGTCTGTTTTTTTTCCTCCAATGCCTCTGTTGGTTTCCACCCAAGAACATGCAAGTAGATGAATCCACAACTCCTAGATCCGTGAACGTGTGACCCTAGGTGTGTATGAGTGAAGATGTATAGCCCAAGATGGCACTCCCTGGTTTCCTCCCACCCACCCAAAACATTTCAGGAGATGAACTGGCTAAGACAAATTCACCCTTTTCCCATCTCACGCCCAGCGGACACCGGGTCCACTGAGACCCAGAGTGTGTGTGTGTGTGGGACTCTGAGCATCTGAGACCTGACTCATATTTGAAATAGTCAACCTTGAATCCACCTGTATTTTTAGAGAAAAATAAAGACACACAAATCCACTTCTCATGCCTGGGGGTGCTCCTGCCAGTGTGTGTGTGTGTGTGTTTGTGTGTGTGTGTGTGTGTAAGAACACAATGGATTATAAGCCTAGGGATCAAATGCATGCACTTTCTAACCATTTACAGTGTGATTTATTGCCATTTATCCACCTACCAGTGTAGCAAGCTCAGATTACACTCACCGGGATTGTGAAGGTCGTCTGATCAACTGAGAAGCCTCTGGAAGAAGGGATTTTATCCACAGTCACAGTGATGGCTGCGTCCTCGGTTGGGTTTTCAATGCACAGAGGCAGAGATCTGGATGACTCCAACTTCACCGTCCCAAAACTCACGAAAGGAGATCTTGAAAACTGAACCAAGCTGAGAACTGGAACATCGTTTTCCTTGCTGTGTCCGTTTGTGCGACGAGGATTACATGTTGGACTAATATCAAAGAAACCCGCTCGCGCCAGTGTATTGGACATATTCTCAATTATACAAACTTCAAACTAACCATAGCAGCACACACTCACACACACACACCGTTAAAACCCACCTCTGCTGCACTAAGTTACCACACGCTACTTACACACTTAGATGCTTTTTGAATTTGAGGATGATGGGGTTAGCCAATCACATCATAGAACCCCATTCGCTGGTCCAATCACGAAGGGTAAACAAAATACAGCCAATCAGATCGTTTAGAATCGTTTTAAACGGTTTAAAGCCACGCCCACAATGCAGGAAGTTAACGGCTCCCTCTGACGGTCGTTTTGTTGTTGTTGTTTTTTTCTGTTGTTTTATGTTTGTGTGTATTTCATATATTTTATGCAATGAATAGACAATATTACACAAATCATCCAGATAATAACGCAAAGAAAATTTGAATATAAATAAATAAATAAATAAATAAATATATAAATAAATATTTTTAAACAATAGATTATGATGTTGCTGACTTAAACAAGAGATTAAAAAAAACTCTCACGTGTGATTTAAATATATATATATATATATATATTTTTTTTAACCAATAAAACGAGTAACTGTGGATTTTTAAACACCTGTCTTCGACTGTATTATTACAGAAATTAAATTTAATTGACTGTATTGCTCCAAAACAAGCACTAAGCACCTTTTTTAGACTACGTTAAAATTATATTCTGGACACTTTTTTTGAATTTACTGAGGTTTCTTCATTTATATTTATATATATATATTCATGTCTAGTTTGTAGGGACCGTGGCATGGGGTCTTGTGTGAGTGTGTCCACTAGGGGGCGGTGTCGCATGGCACAGACTCTACAGGGGGAAAGAGCACAAAGCAGAGTCCTGTGTTTCACTGTAGGAATAATAACCATATAGGAATAATTAGGAATAATAACCACAACACACAGATAACTCACTGTAACTTTGGGTTTTTTTGTGAAATAACGGGTAATGGCGAGACATCCAGCTAGATGTGCTGAGAAATGGTTCATTCTCGAGGCTTTAAGTGCTCAACAGAGACCCCTAGTGGTGATGTTGGGTGCAGCGTGTGGGAGAAGAATAGAGAAACAAAAGTGTGTGTGTCTTAGCAACTGGCTTGGTGCACAGGAGTAAGTAAATGTAAAGTCGGAGGAATGGATAAATGCAGTTAATTTTGTCATTGTGTAACTAGAACTACTCAGCCTGCATCACTGAAAGTGGTTTTTGTTTTTTGACTGAGATTCTCCAAAGGAAATCCAGTACAAACATGGACTTCACAGACTAAAAAGTCTTCTGCACAGTAAAACTTTTGTGTGTGCTTGGCCACTTTACCTCACTCAGGGACACCTGCTACTGATCATAGACTGTTTATGCTGCTCCCTGATAAAAGAAAAATGTTTCTGCTGGTACATGTTCATTTATAAATGTTAACTTGCTGTTGCTCTGAAGGTGTTATAATGTTCTGATCGGGGCTCTGGGCTCTGAGCATAACTTGTTTTTCTATAACAAACTAGACTAAACGTTAATGCCCTGGCAGTGACAGATAGCTTTGGTTTTATATTGAATTTGATTACATTAATGTTTAAGTTGAGATTTACAAGAAATATTTTAAATTAAAATTTTTAACTGCTACTTTGTAAAGGGAATACTGCTGTAAAAAGCACCTTATCTGTTTAAAGTGTTTGCAAACCAAATGTTATTGCACTTTTGTTCATATAGCAGTACTTTTAAAATAAAAGTGCACAATACACTACTTTTGAATTCATTATTTAATTTTACGCTTAACAATGCGATTAATTGCAATTAATCGCAGAAAAATTATGCGATTAATTGCGATTAAAAAATTTTAATCGTTTCCCAGCACTGATATATATATATATCACCGATCAGCCATAACAAAAACCACCTGCCTAATACTGTGTAGGTTCCCCTTGTGCCACCAAAGCAGCTCTGACCCGTCGAGGCATGGACTCCACAAGACCTCTGAAGGTGTGCTGTGGTATCTGGCACCAAGATGTTAGCAGCAGATCCTTTAAGTCCTGTAAGTTGTGAGGTGGGGCCTCCATGGATCAGACTTGTTTGTTCAGTGCCCATGACCTTGTCGCCGGTTTACGGGTTGTCCCTCCTTGGACCACTTTTGGTAGGTACTAACCACTGCATACCAGGAACACCCCACAAGACCTTTTTCCAGATGCTCTGACCCAGTCATCTAGCCATCACAATTTGGCTGTTGTCAAAGTCTCTCAGATCCTTACGCTTGCCCATTTTTCCTGCTTCCAACACATCAACTTCGAGAACCGACTGGTCACTTGCTGCCTAATATATCCCACCCCTTGACAGGTGCTATTGTAATAAAATAATCAGTGTTATTCACTTCACCTGTTAGTGGTTTTAATGTTATGGCTGATTGGTGTGTGTGTATATATATGTGTGTATATATATATATATATATATATATATATATATATATAATATATATAATATATATATATATATATACATATATGTGTGTGTGTGTGTGTGTGTAGGGCTGTGTGGCATGTAACACTGCACTGTGTGTGTAAAGGCCAGTAAGAAATAAACGACTAATGAGTATGGAAGTTATTTTCCGGACAAATTTCAAAAGCAATTGCAATTGCGTTTCCTGTTTGTGGACATATAAATTGTGACATAATTCAAATGCAAAAGGCGTATTACTCTTTGCCCTTTCGTTTACAAGATGGCGGTCAGTGCTGGGGGTGGGACTAACACCATGGGGCGGGGTTGTATTCGGAAGTGACGTCAGTCAAAGGATCAAAGGATGTCAGGTGGTCAGGTGTCCACAAACTTTTGGCCATACAGTGTATTATAAGTTAACAGCCTCTGGCCATATAGCAGAAAAACTCTTACTTGACAGCTGATTCTGTCTCATAGGAACATCCTTCACTATTATTAGTTATTCTTGACTATTATTAGTTATTCTTCACTATTATTAGTTATTCTTCACTATTATTAGTTAGCCTCTATAGAAATAACATACAGTAGGTTGTTAAGGTTGGCTGTGACCTTGTGGTCCTCACTTAGGGCTAAAACACTGCTAGGGGGAGAACAAATGAAGCTTTATGACACCAAACCGGACTGCGTTTTCTAGATTTTGGCGTTTTTTATATGACGGTCCAAAATTACCCGGTCGCGCGCGCGCGCACACACACACACACACACACACACACACACAACACAACACACATGCACGCGCACACACACACACACACACACACACACACAACACAACACACATGCACGCGCACACACACACACACACACACACACACAACACACAGATGCGCGCACGCACACACACACACACACACAACACACAGATGCGCGCGCACACACACACACACACAACACACACACACTTCACCATGCACATCACAATGATTTCTCAGCATGGACTCGGCATTTTACTTCGTCTGCATCTTCTTTCTTGCGCAGTGGACAGAAAGTAAGTTCTTTTTATTTTTAACATTATTATATTTTTTGCAATATTTCAGCTTGTGATCCATCAGTTGAAATGGCAGACAGCTTCTGTATGGTCTATAATGCCCCAGGTCTGCAGTTTCTCTCGGATTTATTACGAAGTGATCAGAATGAAATATCTAAAATATCAGGTTTTACAGATTGAGAAAATCAGAGCGAGTCTGATAGAGCCACAGTTCACAGTTCTGTCATATCTGAGTGGACCTTTATGCTCTCTGTGTTGATGGTAAATGTGACATCATGTCTGTAGCCGCTTTCCAAAGGATGTCAAATCACAAACCCTGCACAAAGTACTGCTGAAATGTGGGTCCAGGCTGTATTACGCACTGACAGACGCGTATAAAACATTCCTGGGTGAGGTGAAGGTTATCTGTGTGTTTACTGTACACCTTTCCATACTGCTCCTAATCTTTCATTTGGTTGAAACAGTACTAATGGATAGTTATTTTTCACTGCATTTGTTTGATGCTGGAAGATAACACTTTATTCTTATGAACAAATGTCCATTCCTGTGTCAAAAATCCCTGCTTAACCTGTCATAAACTGTGAGAGCTAGTCTAAAATGACCAATACATGCCTCCCAAACAATGACCTAAGGATGCTATCTATCACCATAGCAACCCACTTGAAGTGTGGAATAGGTTGCCATGGAAACATGCTGATGCTGTCTGATTCTTTGTTACATGCTTTGCAAATATCAAGTTTGCAAATATCCTAGCTGAAAATGAAAGGAGCAGTTTAATTTCTATAAAAGTATGATCAAGAACAGCATTGTGGCTGCTGACAATCCAAGCAATGATGCTGTTAAAAACAAGGTGGAGATTATTCTGTCTCTGGTGTGATTCAGGCACTACATGGGGGAGTAAAAGGCTTACAGTGTATGGTGACACCAGTATAAAAGTTGGTATCCTCTTAGTTAAATAGTGTTAACTATTCTACATGTCAATCATTCATAATGATGACTGTGAAATATATATGTGTATATATATATACATACACACACACACATGCACACACTCACGTCCACTTTATTAGGAACACTTGTACACCTCCACATTCATCCAGTTATCCAATCGGCCAATCATCTGGCAGCAGCACAATGCATAAAATCAGGCAGATACAGGTCAAGAGCTTCAGTTAATGTTCACATCAAACATCAGACTGGGGAAAAATATGATCTCTGTGACTTTAACCGTGGCATGGTTGTTGGTGCCAGATGAGCTGGTTTGAGTATTTCAGAAACTGCTGATCTCCTGGGATTTTCACAAACAACTGTCTCTAGAGTTTACGCAGAATGGTGCAAAAAAAAAACAACATCCTGTGAGCAGAGGGTCTGCAGGCTGAGACACCTTGTTGATGAGAGAGATCAGAGGAGAATGACTAGACTGGTCTGAGCTGACAGGAAGTCTGTAGTAACTTAAATAAGCCCTGTTTACAACTGTGGTGAGCAGAAAAGCGTCTCAGAAGACCACATCAGGTTCCACTCCTGGCAGCCAAGAACAAGAATCTGAGGCTATCATGGGCACACGCTCACCTGAACTGGACAGGTGAAGTCTGGAAAAAGACTAGGTGATTTTTTTTTTCTAATTTTGTAATGTCTAGTTTGGGTGAGCCTGTGCCCATGATAGCCTCAGCCTCTTGGCTGACAGGAAGTGTTCTTCTGCTGTTGTAACCCATCTTCTTCAAGGTCAATGTTCTGTGCATGCTGAGATGCTTTTAGCTCACCACAGTTGTAAAGAGTGATTATTTGAGTTACTATATCAATTCTAAAATGTATTAAAATTTTATGGAGTAAGGTATATAAAAAAGGACAAAAGAGCCAGGATGTGAGCTATAAGAAAGATAGTGTGTACTGTATATACATTTATATCATTCTTTTAAAGTATACAGCAATGTTTTCCTTAAAAAGGTATTGTAACACTTAATGCCTCTAATTTAGTAGTTCAAAGTTAATAACTTCAGTGTATTGGGAAATAGTTTAGGACAGAGCTTCTCAAACTTTTTCAGGGACCCCTTTATCTATAAAATAAATTCAACATACAGTCAGCTATTTATTTCATAAACATTTTTCAAATGTGCACAATAATATTTTGTCTATTTATTAGAGCCATAGAGCTTTCTATTCCTGAACTTTTCCTGACCGAGAGAACACATTAGGTCCAAGTAGTATTGAGGTATGGATTAAATCTATTCAATTCAAGTGACCACAGGCTACTAAGTATAAGAACTCTCCAATAAATATAATAACTTTGAAAATGGTGAGTTAGGAAAATTTTAGGTTTGGTCAGCAGCCTCGGCAACAGACTTATGCAGAAAAATGCTGGCAAATTGGGTCTCACCTAAGCTTAAAATAAATTTACTTACACATGAGTAGCTCAATGTTCTGGGAGACCCAGAGACAGTCATAGAGACACTGCTGAGCTCTTATCAAAGCTCAGTTTTAAAATTTAAGAGCAATAAGATTCCATATCCTTCAACCTTCTAGTTAGTCTTAATCCTCTAAATATGTTCAATTAAAGAGGAAATTAAGGAAAAGTACTTTATAAAAGTTATGAAATTAAGCAAGGAGTATTGACTGATTATAGAACAGTGGAAATAACTTAGGTTTATGGCATGCAGAGATATTACATTCCATCTGTATATGTATCTTAAATGTTTTTTTAGGTGTAGCACCACTGAAGGCCTTGTCTCTCTGTCTGTCCAAACCCTGCCAAAATGGTGCAGAGTGCGAAGACGACCCCTCCGCCTTTCTGTGTCAGTGCCAGTCATGGAGCACGGCGCTGTCCAGCCTTAAGTGCACCTCCTCCAACACGCTGTGCCACCTTCCTATGTGTCAGGGCAACATCACATGTCAGCCTACGGGTGCCCGCCCTGGGGAATTAGCTTGCCACTGTGGGCACGGCACATCTAGACATAACTGCCATTCCAGCGCTCAGCTTTGTGCCCAGAGAATGTGCCGCCAGAGTGCCCGTTGTCTTGCAGTGCCACAAAAGAGCCCAGGCTACATCTGCATCTGCCAGCCAGGCTACACTGGCACGCTGTGTCAGCGAGAGGTAGACCAGTGTGTGCCCAACCCGTGCCGTAACCAGGCCATATGCCGCAACAGGCCAAATGGACCTACTTGCTTCTGTGTGCCAGGCTTCCAGGGCAATCGCTGTGAGATTAAGGTGAATGAGTGCACATCACAGCCCTGCAGGAATGGAGCTACTTGCATGGACCAAATCGGATATTATGAATGCCTCTGCAGGCCAGGGTACACAGGTGATGGGACATACACACACTTCACTGAACGTTTAATAGTCATTTCTAGTTTTCTTTATTTTTATTTAAGGCCATTCTGATACATTTAGATTAATGTAAAGTTAATGAAAGTTAATGAAATGTTAAGTTTGATTGTAAAATTTATATATAAATCTTAAATGTTAAATGTAAATATGAAATGTAAATGTTACATAGTAACAAGTATAGGCAGTATAATCAGCATCGACAATATAGGCTTCTCAACAATGTACAGAACCATTTCTTTTTTTAAGATGTATTGCAAATATTGATTCAGGATGCTCATTTGGGACAACGATGCCATTACTACAACCAGTAAATAATCAAATTAGTCTCTGCTCTGAAATTACGAAAATTCAGAAGTAGGTAAATGTAAAAGTAGTTTGTGTGTGTAGTGCTAGCTACAGGTAGTCAGGTAGGCAGCTTAGCTACCATTAATCTGCTGTATACCTACTTCCCTACTTCTGTAATTTCATAATGGAAACAAATTTCAGGACTTTACTATTACTTTACTAGTACCAGTTGTATTGATGACACAAACGAGGGTCCTGAACCGCGACCCAAAAAAAAAAAAAGCCACCCTTGGGCTTGCTTTTTACACCTGCAAACTTGCTCCAAAAGCAGAACAAATTGGCTTTAAAATAGTGACACTGGCAACCCTACCAGTGCTGTGCTTTCCCAGTGACAGGCATTCCAAGAGGGCATATGAATGATGCATTTAACTTTTACATTTATCATTTACATTTGTATTTAACATTTAGATTTATATAACGACATTTACATCTAACATTCAGATTTATATTTGATATTTACCTTTAATATTTACATTCGACATTTAGATTTATATAAAAAACGTACACTAACACGTAAAACTTAAAACTGTGTGTGTATTTGCGTATGTGTGTGTGTGTGTCACATCATTCATAATATAATGCATTGCTCAACCCTAGTAGTTTTATTACTGAGCTATTGATAGATATTAGATTTTAGCCCTTCCATCTATTTTGAAGACTAGCCATCTCTGTATTTATATAAGATCATTTTTATGAATCTGTAATCAGTAGGTCTAAGTATCAGTGACTTCACCATTGTTACTGAAAAGTATTTGCTCATGACACCATCTAGTGATCAAAGTGGGATCATGTCATGTAGTCTAGCTTGTTTCAGTCTCTCCCTAATTTGAACAATAAGGAACAACACAGTGAGCACTTTAAAGATCTATCTATCTCCTTGAAGCAGTCTTATTTAGCTTATTAGCACTTACACTACAGAGACAGCCATAAAGTTATTCTCCATTAAGAGGTAGGCTTACTAAATGTGTATGTATGTATGTGTGTGTGTGTGCGTATACATATATATGTGTATTGAGACAATTGACTATACTAGATTTTGTAAAACTATTTCTGAAAACACAAAATATTCCTGCTTTCCTGTTTTGTGTCTGGAGCTAATTCAGATGGCAGGTTCACAAAAAGATCACAAAAAGGCTGTAGGCTTTCTCTAGGTTTCTCTGATGTTGCAGGTGCCAGCTGTGAGGTCCAGATCTCCGTGTGTCAATCCCAGCCTTGCCTTCATGGTGGACAGTGTCATGACCACATCAATAGCTACTCATGCACCTGTCCTGCTGGGTTCAAGGGGCACCGCTGTGAAATTGATGTTGGAGGTTGTAGAAGCCAACCATGCCAGAATGGGGCTTCATGCAGTGATGGACTGAATAGGTCCAACAGGTTTGTAATAGGGCTGCAGCTCATGATTATTTTAATAATCAATTAATCTATTGATTCTTTTTTTTTTTTTTTTGATTAATTGACTAGATGGATTGTTTTAAAAATATATTAAATACCAAAAATAAAATATAATTTTTTTTTTGTGCATCATTTCAGTCAACTAATACTACTACAGAACTCTTAATTAAATTACAGGTCACTAACTACAATACTACATTACTGATGTTTATAAATAATCTGTCACAGCATGAGAATATTATCAAGGACTTATGCCAACCAAAAGAGCTGCCCAAACTAAAGTAAGGTGTCTATTTTTACTGGTTCCACACACTTTTTTGTGAAAATATGTATTATAAAATACTGTCTCACTAATTAAAACACACCAATTCTAAGTTAATTTGGCTTGCAGTGTGTGTGTGTGTCTGTGTGTGTGCACAAGGCAAATTATTTTTCTGGTATGTGGGATCGACTCCAAAGCTTTGGAGTTGACTGTTAGTTTTCAATGTCTAGAATCAGTGAATCTTTTTTTGATTTTTTTTTTCGGTTCAACTTTGATGTCTTGGTGACTTGACACACAACATTTATTAAAAATATATTTGTATATGCTAAGAAACGCTATGCTACTACCTAAAACTGCAAAATGCACATGCTTAATGACATGAGTTGCATTTTGAAGTGAGAAAATGTTCCTCTCATAGACTACTCATTCAAGGCCATGTTGATTTTCATCCCATCGAGTTATCATACAAAGTATCGACTTTTTGGCCAAAGTAGTATTAGATACTGTTTTCTGATAGAGGAGGTGCGATACATAACTATAACCATAAGTGTGCAATACAGCTAGAAAACGGGATAAGCTAGGACAACTCAGTAGACGGCAGTTAATAAGCATGATTTAACCAGGGACACTGAGAATGAATGATTACAAATAGAAATATTACTCACATGAAAACAAGGTTATGGAATGAGGCCAACAGTGCAATGTAATATAAAATATTTCCGTACTTTACAGGAGTTTGTACTGTTTTCTCTGCTGGAACGTGTTCCACCATTTGCTTCAAATGCATTTTCAATCTAAATGATGCTACAGTGTTCCTCATAAGCTATTCTAACTAACGTTGCCAACACTTTTTATTATCAAATTTGATCAATTTTGTTGATTAGTTGTTGCAGCCCTAGGTTGTATTATTTATACTAGCTCATTTGAATATGTGAAAGACAGAAAGACAGATTATTTCACAATTAGACAGAACTCCGAGTTTGAAGACATTTCCTGTTCATGTGTCGAAATGGAAAACTCATGTGCGAGTTTCCTTTGAAAACTTACAGCTACAGCTGTGACTGCTCCCAGAATGGCTTCTCTGACTTGCATTGTGAGGTCCCTCATCCCCCGTGCTGGTCTCAGCCCTGCTTCAACCATGCCCTGTGCCATGAAGAGGGAAACAACTACACCTGCAAATGTTTGCCAGGTAGCTGAGGCAACAGAATGCAAAAGCACATCTATCTATGTCAAAAGTTATGAGCAGAGTAGTGAACAAGAGTGCTTCTTTTGCTTTTACAAAAATACATGTGTATATTCAAACTTATCCTGCTTGTTCTTGTACAGTATTTGCTTTGCTTACACTCAATAATACATTCTACCAGTGCTGGACTACACTTTAATAGTTGTACTTCATTGCTATACTTAAGTATTAATTTGCCTTTTTTGTGTTTTACTAGAGTACAATTGAGATTTAACACTTGTACTTGTACACTTGTACTCTTATTTATATTTCCTTATATTACTCTTACTTATATACCTATATTACCAAGAACCATTACCAAAAACTTTTTATTCTGTACATTTTTATTTAGACCTTCAAAGTACTCATTACAAATCAGAAAGGTCTCATCTTATTTCATACACTCAGTGACTATACACTATGTATCAATCACATGGGCTTTAGCATCCAATCATTTCAGTTTAGAATCCAATGAAGTTTATCAGTGTAGAAAAAAAAAACTATCATGATTGTCATGATTGTGCCAATTCGTCACCGTGACCTTCTCATGCTTCACAGTGTAGTTGGCCTTATAGCTATCTCTCTCTCTCTCTCTCTCTCTCTCTCTCTCTCTCTGTGTGTGTGTGTGTGTGTGTGTGTGTGTGAAGATGGATAATCCACCGAACTGCACTGTTGAACTACTATTACTTTCCTACATTCCCTACATTTTTCAGAAACCCTTCTGAGTCTGATGCCATATTGATGATGCTAGTGAAGTTGCAAGCAGAGCCCTATTGATTGAAATCAAAATGATCAAAATTAGCATTAAGTATTAAGTAGCATTTTAATGAGTTATGTCATATGTGTCATAGCACAGTATTGTGTCATTTTATTTAGCTTTCCTTTAAGGAAGATGAGAAGAAAAGGACTAGAGTTGACAACCTATTTCATATAAATTACTGTAACAGATATTTTCTCATTTACTGTAACAGACTGTCTTATCTGTCACCTGTTCCAGGATTTGAGGGGAATCACTGTGAGCTGGATGTGAATGAATGTGGAAGCAGTCCCTGTGTCAACGGAGCCACGTGTATTGAGCGCTCCTGGAAAGCACATTATGGATTTGAAACCTTGCTGCCTGAACATTATGACCCCAGACATGCTGGTGGTTATGTATGCAGGTGTCCACCTGGATTCACAGGTAAGGTTATGACCAATATTACCAGCAAAATCCAATCAGATGCTGTGTCTGATAGTGATACAATACAGTGGCGATACAATACAGTTGTCACTCTATACTCAATATATAATGATAGGTAGATTATATGCATGGAAAGCCCATAAGCAAAAGGGAAAGCCACACAGAACAAAGCATAAATTCTGGTGACTTTATTATGATGATCATGATTTAGAGAGATTTACATTGCTCTTGACAGAGTTTGCTTTGTTATGAAGAACCATAGATAGGTTTTGACTGTGTATTTATTTAAAGAGTTTAAATGATATTGTGTACTAGGGCTGCATTGCTTTTTGCTTATTGAACTTATTATTTTTGTAAATGATTCTAATGATGAAGAAAAAGCTTCCAGTGAGCAGCAGTTTGAAGGTGGAAATGCATAATTCAGTGTAAACTCTAGAGACTTTTTTGAGTTTCTGAAATGTGTACAGATGTTCCTAATAAAATATGTCAAATCATATCTGATCTACAGAGATTTTATTGTGAATGCATATAAAGACATTTTTCACCTGCGAAAAGTCAGCCTGGTTACTGTGAGAATGTCAATATGTGATCAGTATTTGGAATCAGCTGATCTAATCAGATCTTTGATATCAGTATCATATAAAAAAAAAGGGGGATTACATGACGCCCCATCTGAGGAATGATTGTCTCACATACCCATTAACTATACACTATACACTATACACTATACACACATTAGCCATAAGTGTTGAGGGGCAGAAATGAAAGCCTCACTAAAGGAGTAGCTGTTCACATTTTTGTGGGAACTATGTGTTGTTGAAAAGATGCTGATTCCTAGTAATATCATGGTTAGACACTACATTGAATATTTGTAATATAATTCCCTTAAAAATGAAAGAAAAACATATGAATGAAGTAGAATTCAGTTCAGTATGTAATTATTGATGTCATGGGTAATTATTGCTGTATGAAAAACCTATGAAACAAATGTAACTTTCTTAATGACCTTAACTTTGTAATTGATTGTTTTTCAGGTACCTTGTGTGAAGAAGACATTGATGATTGTGCTTCTGTTCCCTGTCACAATGGAGGGTCATGCCGTGACTCTATAAACAGCTATATCTGCATCTGCTCACCTGGCTACACGGGTGTTCAGTGCTCAATGAGTACAGTTTTCTCATTCAAGTCAGCTGGCAACCACCTGAGCTTTCAATCGGTGCTTGTGGACGCCGAGGCTTTATGGAACGTTACCCTGAGCTTCCGCACTGAGTTGAAAAACACTGTACTGTTCCGGAGAAGAAGCAAAGAAGCTATCCTCATTCTGGAGCTGCTAGAGGGTCGTTTGCAGGCAAGCTTAAACTTAGGAAAAGAAGCAAGTGTGGATGGTGCCAGCTGGGTACTGGAACTGCCTAAAGAAGTGGCTGATGGAGACTGGCACACAGTGGAGGTGGCACTGGCCAAGGGCAGGCTGCTCCTGCTGCTCCATAAGCAGTGCCAGGGAGAGAACTGTGGTGCAGAGGCTCAGCTGAAGATAGACTCTATTACATGGGAGTCTTCAGTACACACCATTGTGATTGGAAGCCATGCAGAGGGAGAAAATTCTGGCTCATTTATTGGCTGTATGCGGGACCTTTTTGTGGACTCACAGCTGATTATACCAGAGGAGTGGCTAAATGCTATAGTTGTGAACATCACACTCGGATGCAATCGTTGCTTAGACAATCCATGTAAAAATCAAGCTACATGTGTCACACTGGGGCAGAGCTACCAGTGCAAATGTCAGCGGCCGTATGAGGGTCATGATTGCACTGAGGGTAATTTATGAATTTGAAGTTTTATAGCTATGTGGTTTGAAATTTTCTACTGCTATCTGTGTAAATGTGCTTCTGTCACAAAGCACATTTAATCTAAACTTAATGAATGCCATCATCATCTCTCATCTTGTTAAGTGTTTGATTTGTGTATGTGTGTATGGGGGCTTGTGTAATACATCTTCTTGGCTTCTTTGTATTACTTTTGTAAACAATATAAATATAAAAATAACAAATACATTTTATTAGCTAATTAGGCAGTTGTTTAATTTAGGTAGGTTTAAAGCTGCAGTATGTACTTGAGTAAGTAGATTATTTAATCAGTGAAGAAAAAAATCTTTTCCCTAGTGTTTCATGCTGTAAAACTGAATTTCATTCTGGAAACTTGGCTTGAAAGACAAACAGATGAACTCACACCAGTAGCAAGCAAGCTGGCATCTAGCTAGCAAAAATATTAGTCTAAAATAGCACTCTAAAGTCAGACAGGTGTGATTTGCCGCAGATATTTCAGATATTTATGAAGGTCTGGCTAATATTGCAGCACGGTGCAAACACCTTGGAGGATAGCCCAAAACTTACGTTATGTTTATTAACTTAAAAGAGCTGGCAAGCAGGAAATGACAGGACCCATGTTAAAATTAAGTTAAGTAGTGAGCTACTGCCAGGATTTAAAGGGATCCAAGAGTGAGTTGGAATTGGCTTTTAATCTTGTTGAACTGGTGAAATAATTTAGTGGATTGGTAATTAGCTAGTTAGCTACGGTAATGCGAACCAGACAGATTACCCTTTTATTTGGTATTTCTACTAATGAGATTTTCAAAATTCCCCCAAAATATGTTCTGCTGCTTTAAAATGCCCTTGTTATGCTGCATTCATGATCAAGTGGGAACTGGGGTGTTTCTGAATCCATTCGAATGGCTGTCCAAATTATAATTTCCAAAATTAAGTCTGACATCAGGTTGAGCTTCTCAAAGGTTCTGACCTCTGAGTTTAAATTCTGTGACCCCATTTCAACATGGTGGCACCTACAGTGCAATGTAATAATAATAAACAGCAGTGTTTTAAGGTTCTAAAGCAGACTTTAGAGTTTCAGTTTGTATATGATATGCTTTAAATGGCTAATTACATTAGGATTTTTGGATAATTTAAAGGTTTATTCATTTTCTGCAACTGATTAAGTCCTCTACTCAAATTAGATTCAACTTCATTGTGTAGAGTACGAGTACAGAGCCAAAGAAATGCAGTTTTTCACATATCCCAGCTTGCTAGGAAGCTGGGGTTAGAGCATAGGGTCAGCCATGATACAGCACCCCTGGACTAGATGTGGTTAAGGGTCTTGCTCAAGTACCCAACAGCAGCAGCTTGACAGTGCTGGGGCTTGAACCCCCAACCTTCCACTCAGTAACCCAGAGCCTTAGCCATTCAGCCACCACTGTCCTTGTGAGATTTTCAAGCCATTTAAGAGCTTATTCCATCACACAGAAACCAAACAATGGCTAGCTCCATTTTTACCTCATCAGCTGAGATCTAGTGAATGCCCTGAGGTGGCAGGTGAGTAGGATGTACCGAGCACCCAGTTGTCATGAACAGTTTGCAGTATGAATTAAGTAACAAAGCCTGAGGGTACAGCATCTTCCATATATTCACCTCCATTATTATATCCATGCCAAACTGATAGGCCAGGCTCTATAAATTATATTTTATCTTGGAACTCTTAAATGTATATAGATATCCAAATTGTTTTTCTGTTTCCTATTTTTTTTTTTTTTTAGAGTATATCCCGGCAAGGTTTGGTCAGGAGGGCTCTTTGAGCTATGCTGTTTTCCCTGTGAGCAGTGAGTTGGATCTGGTCAGTTTCACCCTCTCAATGTTTTTGCACACTCATCGAAAGTCAGGTCTGCTGCTTGCAGTGACCAACAGGACCAGCCAGAACCTGAATGTGTGGTTGGAACAGGGGCGACTCACAGTGCAAATCCACAGTTCCCAGACTGTAGCTTGTGAGAATGTTGTTAATGATGGCTATCTCCACTTGGTTGGCATCTCCATCACTGAGGGCCAGATAAGCCTGCTGGAATCTGACATGGTGTGCGCATCTGTGGAAGCCAGCCAGATTTATATTCGCACTGGGGACAAAATTTATGTGGGCGGTATGGAGGATGCAGACGTCTCAGCTCGTTTTGGTGGCTACTTTAAAGGCTGCATCCAGGACCTTCGTCTTAATAATTGGCGTCTGCAGTTTTTTCCTTTTAGTGTTCCTGTGACCTTCTACAGCCCAGAACGCCTGGTTAACGTATTGGAAGGCTGTGTTGGGGATGAACTCTGTGCTGTAGGTCTGAAAGTCATACACCACAAGTACTTTTTTGTTACTCTAGTTATGTCTCGATGCTTCCTAGCCATTTCACCAAGCAAATCTTGCTCTACATTAGTGATATAGTGTTTCATCTGTTCTCTACACTGCAAACAACATAGTAGCATGTGAAAATATTTTGAATTTAGGCAAATTTATTTATGTCTAGATATATACATAGGCTTGAATATCTTATTCAAGAATTATTAAAGAATTTTGACATTCTTTTACCTATATACAAGATATTTTCAGTTTCTAAGATATCACACTTTGCAATGTTTTAAAAATTTTAGATGCAATTTTTAATGTCTCAGTAGTAAGTAATGACCTACTACTGCTAGACACTTTTTCTTTGTTGTTTACCTCATTCCCAGAAAAATCCCTGTCGGAATGGTGGGACGTGTGTTTCGCTGAGGGACAATTTTTCATGCATTTGTCCCCCCAGCACATCAGGAAGATACTGCGAGGAGGTTCAGTGGTGTGAGCTCTCACCATGTCCTTACCCATCAAAGTGTATCACAGTCGGACTGGGCTATGATTGTGAGTAAAACCTACTAATGTAATTTGTTTAACAGATTTAACGGCTTTATGCCAATTATTTAGATGTTTTCCATGGGGAGCTTTGAGTCTCTCTTGTATGCTTACTGACTATTTCATCTTATATTGCATTTGTCATATTTTAATTATTCTTAGGAGGCAAATTAGTTTCAGCCAGCATTATTCAACTTTGGTTTAACTATGACTATTAATCCATTTACTACATTAAACCATACCATGCCACAATAAAATCAACAGGATTAACATTGTAATCTCCTAGGATTTTAATGCACAAGAGTATCAAGAGTTAACAGTGAAATGTGTTGATAAGAGAATTCAGAATAGAATGGCCAGACTGGTTTGAGCTGACAAAAAGGCTACAGAAACTCTTTATTACCATGGCGAGCAGAAAAGCATCTCAGAACACACAACACATTGAACATTGAGGCAGACGGGTTACAAGAGCAGAAGACCACATCAGCCAAGAACAGGGATCTGAGGCTACAGTGGGCACAGGCTGACTGAAACTGGACAGTTGAAGACCAGGCGGTGTTTTCCAATCTTCAGCTGTCCAGTTTACATGACCACTTACTACATTTTTCCCCCATTTTGATGTGAAAATTAACTGAAGCTTTTGACCTGTATCTGCATGATTTTATTCATTGTGGTGCTGCAACATGATTGGCTGATTTGAAAATTGCATGCATTTGCAGGTGTAAAGGTGTTCCTAATTAAATGGGTGGTGAGTGTATGTTTGTGTTTGTTCTGATCAGAGCATGGTTCATACCTTGATACGAAATATGAAGTGAATCAAACAGTTAATATTGGTTTAGTGATCCTGACAATTAATCACAGGTTCATGTGACTGTTCTCTCTTTTAGGGTTTTTTTTTTCGTTAAAACATTATGTAAACAAAGTTGTTTTATTTTCTTTCTGCCATGCAGGTATTTCCAGTGTAACTTTTCAGAATAATGTCATTCTGAGGTACCGCAGCAATGGCCTGATTTCCCGCCATCTCACCAGCATCTCCTTCAGCATTCGTACACGCAAACGCAACGCATCTGTGCTTCATGCCAATAGCAGCACAGATTTTGTGACTGTGTCACTACAAAATGGTCTGTTAGTGATGGAACTGCTTAGCATATCTTCCGGCTCATCCTCTTCCTCCCCACTAATTATGCATAGTACTAGACCTGTAGCTGATGGTAAATGGCATAATGTGGAGCTGTTCATGGTTTCCCCCAAAGTCAACACTTCCAAGTGGATCATGCTTTTGCAAGGCAATGTGGAAGACACTGTGACTTCCAAGTCGAAGTCTGGTAACCTGGATTTTTTGCGAGAAGGTGTGGACATCTTGCTTGGAGGGCAGAGCTTCAGACTGGCAGACTGGAACCTGATTGGCTGTCTGAGTACAGTGGAGATTGGTGGAATAGTATTGCCATATTATGGTGCGACTGATGTGAGGCTGCCCCGCACACAGGAAGAGCAGTTTATTAAAATATCTACAGTTTCACTTCTGAGAGGGTGTAAAGGTGATGTGGTGGCATCCTTCATAAACATGCCGTAAGTGATATTTTGTGCTTAATTATATGGAGAACACATTACTGTCTTAATATTGTTTTTATACATTGTTTTATACATAAATGCCATACTATATCAATATCCTTTACTGTATATATCAACATTCAGCCAAGTCTTAACCTTTGGGTTGAGATAATGAGATTTTTGGCTAAAATATTCTGGTAGGGGGAGAGAAGGGTAAGTTGTCACACTGTTCATACCTCCGACTCAGGTGCTAACTTAAAAATTAAATAGCTGTTTTGTGTGACTTCATGTTCTGAGGTCAGTTTCCTGTTCTCATGTGGTCAAAGTCTCTCTAATCTCAGATGAGATTTTGTAATCAGCTACTGGGTTTCTGTTAATAGTATTAAATGTTATTGTAAATTAATTATTATATATTTATATTATTCAGTATATTAATCTGACATTATTCAGTATATTTATTAAACATATGTGTACATATGTTTCTGCTACCACACTAGAAAAATCCAGTGTGACAGTTTGTGCAAATTGTGCACATAAGTGCACACCCTCTAATTAAAGGTCGATATCTCTGTACTGATATAAGATATGAAGATATAAGATTTAATAAATGCAATATCTGTGCATGAGACTTCAGTCTTTCATTAGGGATGACATTTAATCCATTGTAATATATTGTGCCTAAAAAATATAAGAAACAGTGAAAAGTGTGACAACATTCCCCATTCTCCCCTACATACAGTCCCCTCCAAAAATATTGGAACAGCAAGGACAATACTTTTTTTTTTTTTGGCTATACACTGAAGGCATTTGGGTTTGAGATCAAAACATGAATATGAGACAGTAGATCAGAATTTCAGCTTTCATTTCCTGATATTCACATCTAGATGTGTTAAACAACTTAGAACATGGCACCTTTTTAGGTGAGCAAAAGTATTGGAACAGATAGTCTTAAAGTAAATTAAACAACACTTAATATTTGGTTGCATATCCCTTACTTTTTAATAACTGCAACAAGCCGACAACCCACTGACATCACCAAACTGTTGCATTCTTCTTTTGTGATGCTTTTCGAGTCTTGTACCGCAGCTTCTTTTAGTTGTTGTTTGTTTTGCGGGTTTCTCCCTTCAGTCTCCTCTTCAGGAGGTGAAATGCTGCTCAACTGGGTTAAGGTCTGGTGATTGACTTGGCCAGTCTAAAACCTTCCACTTTTTTCCCCTGATGAAGTCCTTTGTTGTGTTGGCAGCATGTTTTGTCTCATTGTCTTGCTGCATGATGAAGTTCCTCCCAATTAGATTGGATGCATTTCTCTGTAAATTGACAGACAGAATGTTCTGAATTCATTCTGCTACCATCATGAGTTAGATCATCAATAGAGATTAGTGAATCCATTCCAGAAGCAGCCATGCAAGCCCAAGCCGTGACACTACCTCCACCGTGGTTGATCGATGAGCTTATATGTTTTGGATCATGAGCAGATCCTTTTGTTCTCCATACTTTGGCCTTTCCATCATTTTGGTAGAGGTTAATCTTGGTTCCAGACCTTTTGAAGCTCATCTCTGTATTTCTTTGCAAATTGCAATCTGGCCTTCTTATTTTTACTTCTGATGAGTGGTTTGCATCTTGTGGTATGGCCTCTATATTTCTGCTCTCGAAGTCTTCTTCAAATGGTGGATTGTGATACCTTCACCCCTGCCCTGTGGAGGTTGTTGGTAATGTAACTGACTGTTGTTTTGAGTTTTTCGTCACAGCTCTCACAATGTTTCTGTCATCAACTGTTGCTTTGCTTGGCCGACCCACTCGATGTCTGGTTGTTAGTACACCAGTCGTTTTCAGTGTCTTCAGCGTATAAGAAAAAAAAAAAAAAAAAAAGAATTGCTCCCTTGCTATTCCAATACTTTTGGAGGGGACTGTAGCTGAATTCAGTAAGCTTATTCATTTTCTTTCTGGCAGATGTTTAAATATTCCAGACATTTTAAACATTTCTTACCATGCCCCTTATTTAGTTTAATGGCTTTTTTAACTGTTTGTGTATTTTGTTTATATCCATTATTACCTTCTGTCTCTTTTTGGTTGAAAGCTCTTAGTTTTTTCTGCTTTGTGATGCATATCAATGTGATTTTATATGTGCAACTTAAAAATACTGTACCCCAGAGAAACATGAAAGGTCAATAATCAATTTCCTGGTGATAATTTAACCATTTTAAACATTTTTAGGGGTGTCAATACTACTGTTTTAAAAGAAAACCATTATACTATTTTTAATATTATCTTAAACCCGGCTGCACAATTTCACACTTCGAGTCTTGTGTGAAAACAAAAGTGTTGTGAAAATGTTCTGCTTTACCAGAAGAACCATGTCTCCTCTATAAAACAGGTTTTAGTAATTCTGTCATTAAGAATGCCTCATTTGTGTGCTTGCTTTATACTGGTGCAGTTTGCTTTTCCATTAAATAATCCCAACATGACCGTGGCAATGTAGTGTGTAAATATTAAATATAGATTGATGTAGAATAGATTTAATTCTTATTTTTACCGCCTTAATTCAAGCCCTGTTTCCTTTTCTGTATCAATATGCTGTATGTAAATAAAAGACAGAGTAAAAACAAGTAGCCAAAAATTGCATGATCTAACCTTTTTGGGCACTCTAGGCAAGATATGAATTAGGGCTCTCTCTAACAGAATAACTTATTTTGCCTCAGCACCCTGCTCCAGTGGGGCTGAGATGGTGGCATTTGTCTGTGGTGTCTCTACACAATAAATAAAACATTGTTTTGCATGATCTTTTTAGAAACATGATTATTGGACAGTGCTCTTAACTTAACTTAATTTTTCCCATTCGAGTAATACAACTGAAATAGTACACAACTGAGCAGTTGGGAGATTAAATGGCCTTTCTCAAAAGGTCCAGCTGTGGCAGCTTGGTGATGCTGGGATTTGAACTAATGACCTTCCAATCAGTAGCTTAAGCTACCACTGACTAACAATACTTTTCTGAACAAACCAATTTTGAGGTGGTTGGGGTGGCCAGACAAAGCCAGGGGGAATCTTGGGGTGGCACACTGGATGTGTATCATAGCTGACATTCAGAGTTTTATTAAATAATGGCTGCTGCAATTCAAAGTAACTTAGCCTACTTAATTTAAAGATAAAGTACAGTAACATGTTGACTATTTATTGGAGCCATAGAGGTTGTATTTTTTGCTTGTGAACCTTCCACGAACAGAACACATAAGGTGCTATTTGATATTATTTATAGGATTGCTTACTGTTTGAATGATTGAGAACCACTTTGAGAACCATTGCTCTAGGAATGCACGCATAGTAGTCTGCTATGAATGAACGGTTATCACTATGGCAGTGATTGTATGTCAGTTTGTTATTAGGAAGCCAGTAATCGTTACTATGGCCTCATTATAGTGTGCGTTCAGTGCTCAAGGTGATTATGGTCCCATGTCTTAAAACATACCATTGATCTTAGCTAAATTAAGAGGCACGAGGTCTGTGTGGACTTTGCCTAAAACACACATAAAACATGAAATAAACATCCTCGAGCAATATGTGGAACTAACAGAGATTAAACAACTACTGTATATTCTACCCTTTGTGAATTTTAATGGGACAAAGGCCAAATATAAAGATCTTTTAGGATCTAAAAGATCAATACAAATTCATTAATAATTTACATATTTGTGCGTGTGTATGTGTGATAATATGTCAGTAGTTATAATGAATGTTTAAAAACAGTGAACGTTTTAATGTTGTTTCTGTTTTAGGATATTTGGATGTGCATTGCTTGCAACCATTTATTATCTCAGGTCTCACTACCATATTGTTTTTCTTAAGATGTTTAGTAGTCCATCAGTTTTGTTTTTGCTGTAAGGTATCTTTTAGTCCTAAAGTTTTTCCTTATGGAAAGTGAGAGTTGCATTTTCTGCTTGTTTAGCCTCTTAAAATAGCTGGGTTTAGAAGATTATATCATGAATAATTGTGAAGGACATGCACAATTTGCCTGCTCCTCTTTCTTTTATCTGCTCATTTGCATATGCAGTTATTGATGCATCACATGGACATAAATAAACCTTTTGAAGATTTTAATTCTTTTGCAGCATGATCGACAATGCTGTTGTCTTTGGAATATTGGTCACTACAGGGTCTTTCTTTTTCTTAGAGTATACTGATCTATCTGCAGTATATGAGACCAATGTTTATCCTCAAATATAGTAGCTTATTGTGTAACAGTTGGAGGATGCTATTCAGATGCTAATTTTCTCATCCTAATAGCTAATCCACTTATGGAGATGTGGTAGACAGCAGATGACGCTTCATGGGCTTCTCCAAATAATGTTGCATCTCCCTCTTTTCTTTTGCTTCAGAGACCCCCTACTCCCTGTGTCCATCTGTGGGGATGAAAAATGGAACTATAAATGCTTCAATGGGGGTAACTGCACTGAGACACACTTGATGTGTGACTGCCTACCAGGCTTTACTGGACACTGGTGAGCAAATCTCTACCATACACTCTATGGGTGTAATGGAATCTGTATCTGTTTAGTGTTCCTCATGCATATTCAGATTTAAACCAGAGGAAGTGGGTGTGGCCTGAACCATTTTTCATTTTTCTTTAACACTATCTGTAAACAACAAATTAGTTATAATTCCTGCCTCTTTTACTCAGGTGTGAGCAGGATCTAGATGAGTGTGTGTCCAACCCATGCTTGAATGGAGGCTTCTGCTACAACCTGGTCAACAAATTCTACTGTGTGTGTGCTCTGAGCTACACAGGTGACAACTGCCAGATTGATGTAAGCAACCTTTACTCTTATGTGGCTATTTTGCTTTGGCACAACCTCTTCCAGCTGCTTTCCTACCTCACAACACGACTGGACAAAAGCTAATCAAGCTTTCATTGTGCGTGTGTATGAAATTCATACCAGCATTTGGAAATGTGTTTTTTTAATGTGTGCTTTATCATTAGATAAGTTTTTTTTTGTTTGAATGATTGTGTTATTCATGACCATTTCAAAATGTCTTTTTAATACACTTTTTTTTTTTTTTTTTTTTTACATTATTGCACACTATTATATTTGCCATTCAAAGTTGTATGCTTATAGATTGTTTATTAAAATGTTATCTAAATCCAGTCCTGGCCATCCAGAACTGAATCTGCATAATACTGCAAAAAAAAAAAAAGGTTTATTATTTTTGTCAAAATCTTACTTAGAGTTTCTATAAATTTTTTCTGGTCAGTAAATATATATACACACGTAACTTCACGCTGTCATGATGTTGTAGAGGCAGCGGATGCAAGTGCAGATTTTATTGTATAAAGTGCAACACAAACAACCAAAACAGTGAAAACAAGAACAATAAATGTAAACAATGGGTACAAGGCAAAAACAGGCAGACTATGAGCTTGACAGTGAAACACACAGAAACCAGAACTTAAATAGGGGTGCTTATTAGGGCTAACACAGAACAGGTATGAGTGATCAGTGGGACATATGACATGGTCATGTGACATGCTGCGGCTGATGGGTAACGCAGTTCAGCGCCCCTTTGGTGCCATCATGACAGAGCCCCACTTAACAGTCAGTAGGGGTCCTGGACAGTCATGGTAGACGTCTCTATCATGATAAGAGCCCTTAGGCCGACAAAGTTTCCCGGGAGCAATACCCTTAGTGTAGACAGAAGGAGGCGCAACATCCTCCACAAGGCGGTGAGGTGGAGCGATCTCTTCCGCATAGCTAAGGGGTGGTGCAACGTTCAAGGTGGAGCACGAGAATGGAGCAACAGCCACCACAAAGCCAGCAGGGGGAGCGAAGTCCAACACGGAGCCAGAGGGGGGAGCGATGTTCTCCGCGGAGCTGGGGAGGGAGGTGGGCAACGTCCTCCGCGAGGCCACAGGGGGGTGTCACGTCCTCCATGAAGTGGGGGGAGCAACATACACCATGAAGCAAGGGGGAAGAGCGACTTCCTCAGCGGAGCAAGGAGGCGGAGTAACATCCTCAGCAGAGCCAGGTGGCATAGTGACATCTGAGGCGGAGCAGGGAGACAGAGTGACACCCATGGTGAGGCTGTGATCTGTAGTGGCGTCCTCTGCAGGGACAGGGGAACGCCCCCAGTGGAGCAAGGAGCCAGGACGATGTCCTCAGCAGGGCAAGGAGGTAGAGCAACATCCGAAGTGGGGCAGGGAGGGTGGGAGATGGCTCCAGCCAAGTTGGGAGCCCCCTCCCCAAAAAATTCACTGAGGAGGCCCATGGCAACGTGCCCAGCCAAGAGTTGGTCCAGAAGGGCCTCAATCCAGTCGAGCTGCTTTCTGTCACGATGTTGTAGAGACAGCGAATGCAAGTGCAGATTTTATTGTATAAGGTGCAACACAAACAACCAAAACAGTCACAAGAACTATGAACAATGGATACAATGCAAAAACAGGCAGACTGTGAGTGAGGCTGTGACACACAAGACAACACATACACATGACAATGACAAAAGCTTGACAATGAAACACACGGAAACCAGAACTTAAATAGGGGTGCTTATTAGGGGCAACACAGAACAGGTGTGAGTGATTAGTGGGACATTTGACATGGTCATGTGACATGCTGGGGCTGATGGGTAATGTAGATCAGCGCCCCTTTGGTGCTATCATGACACATACATTATTGTGCAAAAGTAAGATCTTTTCAGTCTCCTGATTTGCAGTCACATACTTCACCTGCCAATTCCCTCCCACTATCCAGCTCTCTACTTTTACAGAACAGCTACAGAGAAAATGAAGGCTAACACATGCTTCCTCTGGGACACATGAAGCTAGCCAACCACATCTTTTCAAACTGCTACTCATGCTGCATCACAGGGCACTGTAAGTAACACACTCGGAGAAAAGCACTATTTGCCCTTTGCATACATGAGCTCACAGATGCCATGGTTGGCTCATGCCTCTCTGATTGACAGGGGAGAAAGAGTACACCATCCCTCTGACCCAAATAGTATGGTCAATTTTGCTTCCCTTTCTACCTTTGGCCACAGATGTCCGTGGCATCATCAGGATTCAAATTTTACGATGTCCCAAAGATATGCATTTCTGATGTGCCATGGTGGTGCAGCAGGTAGCGTTGCTACCTCATATCTCAGGGTGCCTGGTTTGATCCTGAGCTTGTGTTACTGTTTATGTGGAGTTTCACATGTTCTCCCTGTGTTTGCATGGGTTTCCTGTGGGTTCTCTAGTTTCCTTCCGCTGTCCAAAAACATGCAGGCAGACTGTCTGTGCTAAGTTACCCCTAGGTGTGAATATGTGTGTGCATGGAGCCCTGCAATGGACTTGCATCTCATCTGGGGTGAATTTTCCCACCTTTCAGCCTGTCATTGCATATACAGATCAAGCGTTTCAGTTAATATTCACAGCAAACATCAGAATGGGGAAAAATGTGGCACAGGTTCACCTGTGACATCATAAAAATGTCACCTGGTCTTTTTGCAATCTTTAACTGTCCAGTTTCAGTGAGCCCACTGTACCCTCAGCTTCCTGTTCTTGGCTGACAGGAGTGGAACCTGATGTGGTCTTCTGCTGTTGTAGCCTATCTGCGTCAAGGTTCGACATGTGCATTGTGAGATGCTTTTCTGCTCACCATGGTTTTAAAAAGAGGTTATTTGAGTTACCATAGAATTATTGTTAGCTTGGACCAGTCTGACCATTCTCCACTGACCTCTCTGATCAACAAGGCTTTACTGCCCACAGAACTGCCTCTGGATGGTTTTTTTTGCACCATTCTGTGTAAACTCTGACTGTTGTGCATCTACTGTATTTATGCCATTGTAGCAAAAAAAAATTATTTCACAAATTAAATGGGGACATCCAATTATACAATTTAACTCTATTTTAAACAGAATATAAAACAGATATATAAACAGAATATAATTCTATCTTAATAAAATGAAGTGTCAAGGGCCTTTGGACACAGTCCTATCCATCGACATTGACACTGAAAAAATAATTTATGGATCAACATACACTGCCTGATCAAAAAAAAAGTTGCTGTTTGGATTTAAATAAGCAAATACTTAAGAGTCTATGATTGGAACATTACTGCAGTGATTAATATTTTTCAGCTGGCAACAATTCTTTTAACCCTAACTGATGCAGTGTGTAGCTTCTCATTTCTTAAAAAAAACCATGAGCTAGTACATGGACCCATCAGTACATGCAGCATATGATGCTTCACGTGATTTCTACTCTTTTGAATGCCAATTTCAACAACTTTATTGTGTTTTTTTTTTATAGCTGAATGCAGACAGCATGGCACCTATTTTTTTGAGCTTGGCATCTGTGGTGTTTTTCCTGGCTATGATAATGGTGACTCTCATAGTAGTACTGAAGCGGAGAGCTACACATGGCACCTACAGCCCAAGCCGACAGGAGAAGGATGGGTCGCGTGTAGAGATGTGGAATATTGTGCAACCTCCGCCTATGGAGAGACTCATCTGAGCCATCTCTCTGTCCACAATGTTTGGGTTGGCCTTTTGAAAGATTGTTCTTTTTTTATCCATCAGGTGTAGGTAACAGGTGCATCACCACTCATCCACAAGGTTTCATCATATATCATGAAACTGATATACATGTATATCATGATACTGAAGATGAATCGATGGTGATTGAATGAATGAAATGTCTCCCAGATGGGCAAAAAAAAGAGTAGATGTAGATATTTTACAAAGCGTTATTATGTATTAGATTTTTTTGTCCTCATCTGCAAATACATCATATACTGAATATACATCCACTTCCTCAATATCACATTTTCTGACTCAGTTTTATTTATTTTTTTAGATATACTAAATGTTCCGACTGATGTTATTGATTAATTTTCTATTTCCTGTCATTTAGATTCTATTATGACACATAAACATTCAATTATTAAATTCATTTGGGGAGCAGAAATATAATTAGAGGACTGGCCCACCATTCTGGTTGTATTCGGTACTTATTGGAATGGGTGTTGGTAATGTTGGAAACCTGAACTCAAAATGGTCTTTTTAACCACATCCACTCTAAAAAATAGTTTGGTATTTCCTCATGTCTTATCTCGATTTATTTTCTAGGCATTAAAGCTAATTTACATAAATCTTCATCTATTTGTACTCCTTCATTAACAATGAGAGTCTCAACCATTTAGCTCCGCCTACTCTAATTTATGATATCTAGCATATTACGCAAAACCTACTTTTGCAAACTAGACCTAAGATTTTTGGCCTATTTTCAGAAATTTGTTGCCAAACTTCTCAGCAGAGTATGAACCTGAATAATTTTCAGAAACATTTTGACATACGGCCACCACACAGTAATCAATTCTATTGAGGCAGAGCCTAATTTACTCAAACAGCTATAACTTATAAGTGCTTGAATGTATTTGCATGAAACTTGAAAGGCTTATGCAGGACAAGATTCTAAGGCTATAAGCAAAGCTTGGGCTGTGGTCATTCATAGGGGGTGGAGTTATAGTGAGATGTTTCTCAGGAACCATAAGTCACATCAAGCTGAAAATTGGTATGCTGCATCTATGTGTTAATCTGCTAGTGGATTTTTGATGATGACCTAAATAATTAAAAAAACATGGCTGCCATGAGCCAATTAGATTTAAGCAGGTATTTGACAAAGTTAACACTGAGCTATCATCACGAAACTTATAGCGGGTTTGGGAAAGGGCCCACTACTATCTGATGCAATCTCACTCAAATTGGCCACTGGGGCAATATTCATGTTTGTGCAAACAAAACCAAGCATATCTCTTGGTAAAAAGAAGTCTACAGTTAAATTTCTTTTTTTTTTTTACCTTGATTGTGTCACTCAATCCATACAAAACTGACTTTTGGAACCTTTAACTCCGCCCACTCAAATGAAAGCGTGAACCCAAATGTCTTCAGTGTATAGCAAAAAGAACTGTCCTTGCCTTCCCAGTACTTTCGTAGGGGACAGTAGCTGAAATTAGATCAATTAGGAGACAATAAAAACTAAAATGCTACAAAATAGCATCATGAAATTTGATGTACTCTGCTAGAGAGCTCTGATTTTGCTGTTAGAAAACTGAAAGAGGTGGATGATGGGGCAGAGCCTGAAGTTATCGATCAAACCACGAAAGATTTTCCTGGACGAGGCAGAGGAAATGATTGACCGGCCTCTGCTGTGAGCAGTAAACATAATCTCAGAATAATGTCAGATAAAATGAAAAACAATAACTAAAAAACCTCAAATTAATGTTGCTGTGGTGATGAACACAGTTAACGTGTATTAATAACACACAATACTCCAGAGCTACTACCCCTATGCTACTACCCCTTAACAAAATGCTGAAAATGTTTATTTTAATTTGAAATTTATTTATTTATTTATTTATTTATTTATTTATTATATACATACATACATACAGTGGGGTCCCAAAGTCCCACTAGTGAAAATCTGGGATTTTTTTTTTTCAATTAATATTGAAAATAAAGAGTGAAATATTTTAAACAATAAATGTTTAATATCTTGAATATTTAATATCTTGAATATTTAACGCACTATTTCTTGGTCCCTATTTAAATGAAACTGCTTTGTACAAAGGGTCATATTTTCCTCATGCTTAATCTCTTCTACTGCAAGGTGTTTAGACGACACGCCGATGGATTTGATCTAAAATGGATCATAAGTTTTTGCACTTCCATGCCAGCTTGAGTGCAGACTGTCATTAAAGTAAAAAGGGGACATACCAAATACTTAGAAACTCTTTTCACTCAAGATTCCACTTCTCACTCAAGTTGTTGTCAATAATATCATTTGTAATGAATATTTTTGTATTAAATTAGAAAAGAATGCAAAATAGAAGCATTTTCACTAGTGCTCTCAGACTTTTAGTCTCCACTGTATGTGTAAATACTGTATATATAGGATGTTCAGGAAATCCTTAAAGGCTTCAGCCTCTCTCTCTCTCTCTCTCTCTCTCTCTCTCTTCTGAGCAATATCTAAGTTTAGTCTAGTATATACTTAACATTAAAGTGTTTTAACCAGCGAATTAATACCAACCTAGCTGGGTAACCTAGCAGAATATTTTTAAATCATCACAGTTTTTTTCACTCAATTGTAACAGACCTGGCTTGCCCCTGGACTGTTCACAAACCTGAACTATGTAAAATCGGAGACTCTTCTTCAACAACCTCGGCCTCCTTTTTAGTCTGCTTTCAGAAGAAGGCACAAATGTCCATGTCAGCAGTCTCTCTCTTTACTTCCTTCGTGCTTAGTGTGGAGGCAGTCTCAGGGGAGAAGCCTGACCGATACTGCAGGTGCTGCAGTATAAACCTTTTAACTGACAGTAGCTGTAAAGGAAAGTGCATTGTTTTAATGAACCTTAGATGGGAAAAAAAAATTCGGCGCTGACAACAAAACATTCAGGGATTAAGCCCTGAAGGCTCACCTCTAGCAATGTCCATGGACAGTCACTATTTGAAGGCAAACAGGCTACACTTCAGAAAGGATCTGACGATGGCTGACTGAGCTGCAAGAGCAGACCTATGGCCTCAGGTGGAGGAAGGCCAGGAAGGCAGGCATGAAAGCATATTACATTGGGAGCAAGGATGGTAGATGGCACTTACTTGTTGCTGATGGCACAATATAAATATAAACAATATAAATCAATATATTCTGATAAATATTCATGGCTACAACTGTAGATTTTCCAGTGAATTGTTTTTTGATAAGCTGATGGACAAAGTCTTAAATCTGTTAAGTTAATATAGAAATGCCATGATAATTTGTGGTGGTGGATATTCATATTGCTCTAAATGATAATTTGGATAGATAGCCAACTAATAATAGTTTTTCACTGATGAATAATACCATCCATAGATTTAGTTCTGGTCTTAAGCTTATTGATATTTGGAGAGAGAATAATCCTGGAATTTGGCAAAATTGTGATTTCTCCTTGTGTAACGGGTTTTATAAGTTATTTTAACTTATTACATTTCACTTAAAATCTCCAATGTTCACTTTTACAATGTAATTATTAGTAGGGGAAAATTGTTTAAACAATTATTTTTCTATTTCTATAATTTTCTGCCTTTTTTGTGGGGTGGTCACCCTGACTATGTCATCAAACGTATCGTGCAGGCTCTCTTCAGTGTGTTTGGTATACGTCTGTAAAGAGGTGGCTGAAATTCAAGCTCCAGTTAACTGTTAAAAATGTTCAATATAATGTAAAAAGTTTCAAAAACCATTGAATATGAAGCAAAATACTACTGGATATTTGTACCTGGATGTTTTGTAGCTATATTTTGTAAATTTGTGAATGTACAGTATTACTATTAATGCGTGAGAAGTTTTGGCACACTACAGCTGCCTGTACTGTGTGTGAGGCTGACTCTCCCTCCACCTTTCTCTGCTTTTCTACTAAACACAGGCAGACACGAGGATTGGTCTAACTTTCTCACTGCATTTGGGTTTTATTCTTCAAGGTCTTAATTGCTCTTATTAGAGAAGAGTTTTCATGTTGTTTATCTGTTTTTATATTTGAAGGTGTTTATCTAAAAGAAAAAAATGCATTAAAAAAAGCTGGTGACAACAGAAAACTAATTTAAGTATGAGATTAAACTACATGGTCAAGAAGTCGTATTTTCATATTTGTGCATGTTTATTTGTATATTTTAATATACCTATTAACAATTTTCATATGAAGTGAAAAATAATGAGTAACGATATTCAAATCCGTTAATTTGATATGTAATGTAATTTTTTTATACATTGAAAAACCTTTTTAGAGCAATTCATGGTTTTGTATTTTTTTTCCCTTCTTTTTCATTTTTTCCTTAAAGAAGAAAAACTATCCATATTGTACTACGTAGCTCACAACTGAATTAGGTATAATCTGAATTTGAGATTTATATAACTGAAAGCACTTCTACAGTGATTCATTAACCCACATAAAGAATTGTACAGTACAGTCACTCTGTTTCGTATACGGCTGAAGCGAGAGAGCCTAAATGCAGGCAGACATGAGGCTTGGTTTAATTTTCTCATTGCATTTCTGTTTATTCATCCAGAATGTCCTCTAATAAATGACATCAGCGGTTGGTACCAGCACCCAAGACTCCTGAGTTTTCCTTCATATACACAATGCAGAGTAGTCATGGCTGGCTTCTCCACTTGCTCTCGTGCTTACACAGGACTGGCTATACTTGCAGTCTCACACTGATTATTGGCTGTTATCAGAGGAATTAAGATTTACACAGGTTTACAAGAGGTCACACAGGTTGAACTAGAACCAGCTGTCCTTACAGATCAGAAGATCATTATATTGACCATTGTCCTAGATAGCAGCACCTCCAAAAACACCTTTTGTAAAGAATACTGGATGTTGAACAATTCCCTATTACATAAGGATATTTTTAGACAAAAAGTTATTGAAATAATCAATTCACAATTTAAACAAACAATGGTAATTAGTTGATATGGTGAGCCTTGGGAAATATAGGGTAAGGAAACTAGCAATTGAAATTAGTATTTGAAATTTGAGTATTTGATGTTTGTAGGGGTTCAGTGAAATGTATTTTACAGTTAAATGAGGTATTCTATGTTTTTGTTTATCAAGGCCTAAATAACAGTTGTGTGGTTCGTCAAGTAACCTCAGGTGACAAAAAAAACAAAACCAAAAAAAAAACAGATTTCAATATATAGTCATTTTTTCCAAAAAGTAAACCAACATTCAGAAACCAGGTGGGAAAAATAAGTACACCCTATAAATCATTAACATGTAGAACCACCTTTAGCTACAATAACATGAAGTAAACATTTTCTGTAGGAGTTTATACGTTTTGGAGAAATTTTAGCCCACTCTTCTTTATAACATTGCTTCAGTTCATTGATGTTTGAGGACATTTGTTTCTGCACAGCTCTTTTAAGCTCCTGACACAGCATCTCAATGGTGTTAAGGTTTGGACTTTAACTTGGTCATTCCAACACCTTGATTTTTTTCTTCTTTTTTTCTTTTTCTTCTAAATCAAATGTTGATTTGCTGGTGTGTTGATCACCCAGAGGCAGGTCAATCGTTTCCTCTGCCTCATCCAAGAGAATTTTTATGAACTGACTGATGGCTCCAGACTCCGCCCCATCATCCAGCTCTTTCAGCATCCCTGTTTTAAAATAATTATCATTCTCAGTTTTCTAACAGCAAAATCACCGCTCTCTAGCACAGTACTCTCACATCCACCAGAAACTCAAACTCCCACAATTCTGCTCTTCAACACAAGACTTCCATATTGGACTCAAATTCCCAGCAGCTTACCGAACTACAAACGACATCACATGTTCAAACACGTTATCCATTCATCCGATCACAATCCCCAGACTTTAAATTGACTCACCTGTCTTCAATCTCACACACGCTTTAAATAAACTGGACTCTCAACATTCTGCACAAGGTTTTGATCCTAGCTTTCCTAGTGTCGACTTCAAGCCTACTATTCTTTGTGCATGATATTCCTGTTTTCTTGATTCTGGTTTATTCTTTAACTTCTGGTTTTGCCACCTTTATTCCTGTTTGCTGTTTGCCTGACCTCTTGCACATTTGTTGAATACAAGTTGGATTTACCCTTTTGTTTTGTCTGGCATTCTCTAAATAAATCCTGCAATCTCACCATTGCCACAAGTACATCAAATTTCATGATGCTATTTTGAAGCATTTTACTCGTGTTTATTGTCTCACATTACATTTTAATCTGTACATCACTTTTTCAGTATGAATTGTATTTAACCTAGCAATTTAATTATTATTGCCATAGTACAAGTTCATTTTCTTTTCTTACCCAGAGGCAGGTCGATCGTTTCCTCTGTCTCATCTAGGAGCTGACTGATGGCTTTATCCTCTGCCCCAGCAATTCCCATCAGTACCATAATGGCCTTAGCGTGCATCCATTCTCATTCATCTAATTAATATTGTTAGCTTTCTGTATCAGTTCTTTATTAACTCAGTTGTTTGTCATTTGTTTCAATATCTTCAATGAAACTGCCCATCAGTTCTTTACTGGCCTCAGCTTCAGCCTTAGCGCTCATCCTCTGGCTCATCCTTTCTCCTGAAATAAGAATGCTTCTATTAAACAAATTACAAAATTTGAGCTTTTCAGCTGTTGTGTTAAAAAGCAATACATGAATAATATTTATGGAGCACTATGTAGTATTAAGAGCTGCTTAACCTTTATCACATATCAGTAGTCAATAGCTTGGGTATTGTTTAACATTTTGTCTGATATTAATGATTTCTTCTCACCCTGAGGCTTCCCCTCATCCGGGAGAATGAACACCACACCAATGTTGGAACATATGTACACATTTCATTTGTGTAATAATGCACTTAATAATCTATATTCCACACTAATTTCAGCCTTTTTTTCTAATTTTTGTACTGACCTCTGTATTTGCAAATATGTGACCAATATACAAAATCACTGTCCACACATTTTCACTCCCTTCTCATCTTAGACAGAAACACATCTGGAGTTTTTGAATAGTTTTAATTCATGTCCTGAAGGATGGATGCATCTTAATATAACTTATTTTTCAAACTAAACTTGTGACTGAAACACAAATGCTGTTCCTAAACTTTTCAATAAAACACATTGTCTTTTTTTACTTATTTATATTTATTTACTCACTCACTTATTTATTTGAGTATTTGATGGTTGGAGGAATTTTACAGTTAAAGAGGTATATCAAGGATATATTAAAGAGGTGTGCTGTTCGCTGTTTCAGCATCTTCTGGCAGTCTTTCTACAGCCTCATATTCAGCCTCAGCTCATTCTGAAAAAGCCTCATGATTCACAGTTTAAACTTGACATAATGTTTAGATTGTATTTCATTTCAATTCCTCATTTAACATGAACTCAATACAGGCAGTTCTTCTTTTACATTACTGACATCATGAAATGATATTAATGTTAATACCTGCTTCATCCATGTAAATATCAATAAGTTCTTTAATGTCCTCAGAATTCATTCATTTTGTAAATTCAATCAATTTTGTAAATTCAAACTCTATTAAATAAATGAGCTTTTTCAGTGTTTCTGTTTAGGAATTCAGTGCTTAATAAGCAATATATAAGTAGTAGATATGGAGACTATGAATTAATTCCAGTATTAACGGAAGCGGTTGCTGAGCTGATTGACCTTTAACATCAATAGCAGTTGGGGTTTTATTTAGCTAGGAGAATGTTCAGGAGTTGATTGGATCTGTCTAACACAGCACATCAAATTTTCTTGATGTTGATTTATAGCATTTTAATTTCCTTGTCATGTCAATGCTGGAACTGGCATTGAACTCCAATTCCCAGAATGCATTGCAGCTTACAAACATGGCCTCCAGGGACTACAAGTTGCAAGCCACACACTTCATATCATGCTCCAACTGATCTGATTACTGACTGTTTGCACCTGTACCCAGTCACACATGATCGTGGACACTCACACTATATAAGCCACAAACAATCGACTGATTTGCAGTAGTGTCGTGTGTTCCACTGTTGACTTACCAAATCTTGTTTTCTTGTACATGACATTTTGGTTTTCAATATCACTTGTTTTCTGGTTTTAGGAATCAGGTTTAGTCTGCTCAAATCTGTTTGTTCCTCACCTGACCTTTGCCTGTTTGTAACCATGTTCTCTTGTTTTTGGATCTGTCTGCATATCTTTTTAATAAAAGGCCATCTATGCAGCCTGACATTCCTTTATTGTCCTATATTTCATTTAATTTCATGTAAGTTTTTATGATTTTCTTTTGAAAATCACTTTGTCTGTGTGAATTGCATTTAATTTTGTAATGTAAATATTTTTGGCATAATATAATTTATTTTCTTTCCTTACCCAGAAGCAGGATGATCGTTTCCTATGCCTTATCCAGGAGAACCAGACTAAGGCCAAGTAATCAAAACCCAAACCGATAGTTGCAGACTCAGCCTATATTCATCTTTACAAGTGTATGGGACATGAAACTTACTTGGTGCAAACCTATGCTTCAGTTGATAGCATTTATCTACTTTAGTACAGAACCTTGCACAAAGGCTTTGCAGGTTTATACCAAGATTTGAACTCAGATCACTGGATTCAAAGTTAAAAGAACTAACCATTACACCATGGAACCTAGGTACTGTATGTATTTACCATTTCACCAGCTGAATACTGCCATATACTGCCAGAGACTAAGACATTGTAGTCAAAAAACAGATCCAAAGATGCAGAATTGGCCAACATTCATCTTGAACAGAATTTCATCTTCAACAGAATGAGCACATGGGCTTAACTGCATGGACCAAAAGTTTCAGTCGTGGCCCTTATTCATCTTCAGCAGAATTTGGTCCATATTCATCTTTACAAGTGTTTGGAACCTGAAAGGTTTTGCAGGTTCCACCAAAATCTGGATTGTTGGATTCAGAGTCCAGAGTGCTATCTATTACACCATGGAACCAAGCAGCTTTAAGAGTTTGGTTTTCACCAGCCGATATATCTGCCAAGCAGCAATTATCCCATAGGTCATCTGGCAAGCAGCAATTATCCCATGAGTCAGTGACTAACACGTTGCGACCAAAACACATCCCCCAATGCCAAAACCCGGGATCAAACCAGGGACTGTTAGCTCTTCAGTCTAAGGCTCTCGCACCTGAGCTCTTTTGGTAAAGAGTGCACTCTAAAAGTTATTTTTTGATCAAAATTTGTATATAAAACGTGGCCACTCTGAAACATATGCAGCAAGTACAAGCTTTTTTGAGAGAATTTGTCTTCTTCCTACAATACTAAAGAACCTTGAGCAAAGACTTTGCAAGTTTTACTGATATTTAATCAATATTCAAGTCAATGCTATCCCAACTGAGCTATTTTGGCTACTACAGCCTAAACTGAGCAAGTACAAACCTTCCACCATCAGAGCTCCAGTCTGTCCCCAACCATGATATTTTAGCCAATGCGCATATGGGCTTAACTGCCTGGACCAAAAGTTTCAGCCTTGGCCCATATTCATCTTCAACAGAATTTGGTTGATATTCATCTTTACAAATGTTTGTAATCTGAAAGGCTTTGCAGGTTCCATCAAGATTTGAACTTGGATCACTGGATGGAAACTCTCCCACCTGAATTATTTTGGCCAATGCACAAAAAATCATTACTGTCTTAAAGAAAAATCAGAAACTTGAACCTTGTACATCATCACAAGAATTTTGGCCCATTACATCCTACATAGAGCAAACACAAACCTGCCACCTGCATATATTCCAGTCTAACTCTCCCCTGACTGTGATATTTCAGCCAATATGCACATGGGCTTAATTGCATGGACCAAAAAAGTCAGGCTTGGCCAATGATCATCTTCAATAAAATGTGGTCTATATTCATCCTTACAACAGTTTAGAATCAGAAAGGCTTTGCAGGTTCCACTGAGATTTGAACTCAGATCACTGGATTCAAAGTCCAGAGTGCTAACCATTACACCATGGAACCAAGTGACCCTATGCTGTTATTTTTCACCAGCTGAATACTGCCATATTGTCACTGCTGCTTCTCAAAAAGAATTTTCTCCATATTCGTCTTTGGGAGAGTTTATTACATGAAAGTTGACTTGACACAAACCCATGCTTCAGTTGAAGCACTTTTTCCACTTTAGAACAGAACCTTGAATAAAAGCTTTGCAGGTTCCACTGAGAGTTGAACTCAGAGCACTGGATTCAGAGTCCAGAGTGCCAGCCATTACACCAAGCTGAATGGAGTTTACATCTTAACCCACTACAACCTACATAGAGCAAGCATGAACCTGCCACTTGCATGTGTTCAAGTCTGATGCTCACCTGACCATGGGCTTAACTGTATGGACAAAGCAACTCAGCCTTGGACCATACTCCACTTCAACAGGGTTTGGTTTATAGGCATCTTTACAAGGGTAAGCTTTGCAGGTTCCACTGAGATTTGAACTCAGACCACTGGATTCAAAGTCCAGAGTGCTAACCATTACACCATGGAACCAAGCTACACAAAGTCTTTACTTTTCGCCAGCTGAATACTACCATATCATCTCTGATATCTTGAAAGCTGTGATTAACCATCTAACCATAGATCAGAGACTAAGATGTTGTAATCAAAGCCCAAGCTGCAGAATTGGCTCATATTCTTCTTGAACAAAATATTGTCCATATTTGTCTTTACAAGAGTTCAGCACATGAAAGATTAAGCATCACAAACTGACACTTCAGTTAACATGCATAGTCTACTTTAGTACAGAACCTTGAACAAAAGCAATGCAGGTTCCACTGAGATTTGAACTCAGATCACTGGATTCAGAGTCCAGAGTGCTAACCATTACACCATGGAACCAAGCTTCTTTGAGTGCTTGGTTTTCACCAGCTGATTACTGCCATACACTGATCAATCTCTGGAACGCAGCAATTATCCCATAGGTCTTCTGGCAAGCATTGATCACCCCATAGGTAAGAGACTAGGACTTGGACTCAAAACATGGACCATGATGCAAAAACCTGGGATCAAACCATGGAGCTTTAGACCTAAGCCATTTTGGCAGCTGTCTCAGGAAAAAAGTTACTTTTTGATCCAAAAATTTGGATACAAAAATGGGCCTTTCAACAGAATTTGGTCCATATTCATCTTTACAAGTGTATGGAACCTGTGCTAACATCAGCCTACACCCCATCATGCACCTGTTTCAGCATTACTGTTTTACAATAAAATAAAAATCTCAGTGTTCTGACAAAAAAAATCAAAGCTTTCTAGCATACTACACCAAATTTTCTTTTACATTTAATTTTCTTTTTAATTTACAGCATTTTGGCTTCCTTTATTTTCTCACATTTCATATAATTTCATGTAGGTTTTTTCAACCTTGTAATTGAAACTTTACTGTCATATTATAATTTATTTTCTTTACTTTCCCAGAGGCAGACTTCTCACTACCTGTGCCTCTAACACATCACGTTTTCATTTAAGGTTTTGTCATTTGTTGTTGCAAATCTGTGCAGCACATATGTCATATCTACGAAGATAGGGTCAGCTCAGCTGGCTCACTTAACAGGGTTTTACCCTGTGACTTTTGTGAGCGGTTGGTGCAAAAGTTGCTCCACGTTCTCTCTCCAGGCATTCCCCTCCATAGAGTGTCACACATCAAGCCTTGTGGTTTTCGAATGGGCACCCTTCCTCACTGATGTTTCTCTGATTTAAGCTCATCACAAACATGTCTAAGCTAACACAACAGAACACCATATAGACTGTCCTAGTGATTAAGGGTGAAGCAAGCCCCACTGGCACCATTAACAAGTGCTCAGTGCCACTGGTTCTGTATGGATGTCAGTGTGAATTTTATAAACAGCTCAATGGACTGATTAATAAACTGGTGCAGGAGCACCTTAGGAAGGAGGGTTGGATTGGGCCAAAGGATAACACCAGTACCCACTGGTTTCCATCTCATGCTGAGGGTCATGGACAGTGCATGAAGCTCACTAACCCTTTTCATAGAAGCCACGGCCAGGAGGAAGGCTGCTTTCAGTGACTTCCACCTAAGATCTGCATCTTCCAATGGTTCAAAAGGAGGTTGACAGCGAGACTCCAACACCTGAGGTAAACTCCACACTGGAGAATGGGGAGAGTGAGCAGGATTGAGGCGCCGCACACTCTTTAAAAAACTGCAACCTAGGTTGTGGGAGCCCAGAGAAGAGCCGTCCACAATGGTGTGCAGAAATAGCTGCCAAATAGACCTTTAAGGTGGAGGCTGCCCTGTCACTGTCCAAAAGACCTTGTAGGAAACTCAAAATTACTGAAACCATACATTGTACAGGGTCAAAACAACGAGGCTTGCACCATGAACAAAGAGACTTCCATCAATAGGCATAAAGCGTTCATGTAGAAGCAGCCCTTGCATTGAGAACAGTGTGAATGACTGAGAGTTCACAGTCTGCTAGAAGGGAGTTGACCCATAGACGGGCTGGGCCTTTATACCAAATACAGCCATCCAGCTGGGATAGCAGATCCCTCCTGAGAGGAAGCTGCCTTGGTCTGTCCACCAACAAGGTTAGGAGCAAGGGAAACCATGGTCTTTACAGCCACCCTGTGTCTGCCCTGAGCAATTCTGTGAGGTGTCTCCCATAACAGAGGAGTCGGAGGAAATGCATATAGGAGACAATCCGGCCAATCGTGTGACAGAGCATCCTGCCCCAACGGACTGGACGCTTCCATCTGACCAAACCACAATGGGCAGTGAGCTGTGTTCTCCGAAGCAAATAGATCCACTTCTGCCATGCCAAACTCCTGCCAAATGTCTTGAACTACATCTGGGTGGATCCTCCATTCGTCTGGATGTAACCAATTCCTGGACAGAGCATGTGCAGCCTGATTGACTACCCTGGCAGATAAACAGCCCTCAGTGATGCAAACCATGGAATTGACAAGGTGCCATAGCAAGCTTTCTAATTTTGTGCCCCCCGATGGTTCAGATTGAAAACCCGCGATGTATTGTCTGAGCGTACAAGCACATGGCGGCCTGCCAGCACTGGAAGGAAATGTCTTGAGGCCAGAAAAACTGCATGCATCTCCAGCAGGTTCATGTGATCCATAGACTGGTCCTTTGACCATTTGCCACTGATACCCATGTGGTTCCAAACTGCTCCCCAACCCATGAGGGACGCATCAGTTTTTACCACTTCCCGACGATAGGCAACAATTCCTAACGGAATGCCTGCCGTCAAAAAGGCCAGTGATGTCCACTGCTGAAGGGCACACACAACTGCGAGGAACTACAATCTGTCGATGACGATGATGGGATGAATCCAACTGTAGCTTGTTGCTCCACACCTGCAGGGCCCGCAGGGGAAGCAGTCCCAGGGGAATTTCAGAAGTGGCTGCCGTCAGCATCCCGATCGGTCGTGCGCAACATGTGAAAGGGGAGCTTCTTTAAGAACCTGTTGAGTTTCCTCAAATATAAAATTGGACGAAAACCTCTGTCCCGCTTTGGAACTAGAAAATATGTCGAGTAAAACTCGTCCCTCTGAACTAGGGGGGTGAACCTCCTCTATTGCTCTCTTCTCTAACAAGGAACGAATTTCTTGAGAGAGAGCTGCTGAATGGATCGGGTCCACCACAACAGTTGGGATGCGTCCCTAAAACGTTGGGGGTCGGCGTCAGAACTGCAGAGTATATCCATTGTGCAGTGTCGCCAAGACCCAAGGATCCGACCCTGTGCCTTCCAAATAACTCAGATGATGTGCTGTAAAATGTCCGACCACTGGCCCGAGTGTCTCAGTCCTTGAAGGTTCGGCCTTTTGAAATTGTGTGTGTGTGGGGGGGCACTGACGTGGGCCCCCTGGGGCATGGCAGGGGGTGGGAATACCATGGGGGCGATGCATCTGGGCATCATCCGACCCAGGAAATCTCTGCTGGGCCTGAGGTCGGTAAGAGGGCATGTGACGAAAGCGCGGCTGCACAGGCATGTAGTGCTGATGAGCAGGTGCTGTTGGCATCCTAAAATTCAAAGCAAGCTGCACCTGTGTTAGCTTCTGGGTGGCAGCAGACAACTTCATGCGCCTTTCCAACACCTCAGATACGTCGAGACCAAAAAGATGTCTGGGAACGATGGGTTGGTCTCTCAGGTTTTTTTTTTTACAATCCTCTGACGACATGGCTTGAGAGAGCCTTACCTGCCTGTGAGCAGTCAAGAGCATTGCAGTGAGAGAGCCCAGTTCTCTTGTTACGTGCCCCATGGCCAGCAAGGCTGTCTGCAAGAACTGTGGGACAGAGGACAGTGTGGGACACTTCCACAGACCCCAAAGAATTAGAAGCAGCCAAGATCAATTGGCAGATGGTGTTCTCAGCACAACTGATGTAGGCAACTAACTCGTACGCTTTCTTCAGAAAGTAATCTGTGCGGCAACATCGAGCACTAGGACATTGTACGTTTCCCTGCAGTGCCTCATCTGGTGACCAGTGCGGCAACTGGCTGTTCAACTTCTGGTACATTTCGCACTCCAATGGACTCTGCTTCTGCCATTGAAGCCAAAGTGCAAGCAGTCTTGGAACGCCTACTGACCATCCCTGGTCTTTTGAGGGCACTCAAAAATTCCACTACAAACTCCTTATACGCAGGCATAACAAATGAATCCATAGGTGAAGGTCTATGAAAAAACACACTAGACTGAACAGGATGTGCAGGGCATTCATTAAGGCCAAGACGGGCCACTGCCGTTCAAAGCACCTCCAATGTGTCATCCACCAGAGGAGAAGCAGTCCCTGAAAGGTAAAGAGAATCCTCACCAGAGCCACCAGCTAATGTGGACCCTGCTGGCTTGTCCTGAATCTCAGCAACATCAATGAGAAAATGGTCTTGAAAATGTGTGTTGGAAGCACATGTAGATATAGGATCAATGTGGGGTATATGATGAGTGTAAGGTGAAACAGTAGCTTCCTCATAAGATGAACGTGAGTGAGTGTCCTCAGCCGTAGCAGCAGCAGGGAATAAGTCTGCTGGCTGGAGGGCCTGCAAGAGACCTTGCATCTCTGCCATGTCTGATGGAAAGCCAAGCAACCTTCTTTGACAACAGGTACCCTGCCAAATGATTTCCTCTAGAACTAGATTTTTTCCAAGCTGGAGGAGCACCAGCAGCTGCTGAGGCACGGCGCTTCTGAGCTCTCTGCTGCGAACCCAAATTTGCTTGCAAAACCTTAGCGTCCTGGTTGTGGTCCAATCCAGCCAGATGCAACTGTCTCTCTGACATCAGCAGAAAGCTACAATGCGGGCACGGGTCTGTAAGTGCTTCCTTCAGATGCTGAACACCCAGGCATGATGGACAGAGATCAAGCCCATCACCAGGTAGAAGCTCATTAGGACAGAGCTTGCAGTTCAGAGGATATACAGTAGAAATGAAGCTGAAAGCCATTTGAACTGCGAAAATAGAAAACCTCTGGATACAACCACGAGGAGTGTCAGCAAAGAATTCCAATAAATACTCCTACCTTCGGATGAACTGTGAGGAACATAGAAAAGAGTGTACGGGCTCCAAATTAATAATTCGACAAACACCCACAGCTAGGACCGGCAGGCACAGTGTACAACACAATATATAACACACGAGACAGCCGAAACACAAACTCGCTCAATAACTAGCATTAAAACACGGGTGACACAAACGTGAGGTAAAGTGACACACCGTGCAGAAAATATAAGCCTGTAAAAAAAAAAAAAAACTTACTGATCAAGATGTGATGAAGACAGGTCCAATTCAAGCAATCTTGCCGACACAGGGGGAACACACACACACACGATCAGCTCGTAACTCCACAGCGCGTAACCCTGATGTGCAAAAACAAGCAAAAAAACGAAATAAACAATCAAAATGGTTACAACGATAGCCAAATGGCACAGGATACAACCCCCGGATAGAACCATGAGGCAAGTGGCGCCATGTGAGAACTCACCAACAAGTTGTAATGAAGGAAAAATAATCCAATCAAATCCAAAAAAATATATCGTCACAGCTTGGGAGGAGGAATTTCGCTGCTCAGAGAAAGCTGCCCTTGACGATATGATTAAACTGAAAACACTACGAACTAATCCAAAGGCGAGGAAGCAAAAGACGCAGGGTGCTAAGCTGCAGTGGCTTGTATGCCCACAGCTCAGCTCACGTCACTACATGACCTCACTGGTATATGTTTTTGTGATTATCCACTGCTATAACACCGTCTCTGGCGGTCAGGAGGAATGAAACAGAACTTGGTCTACAGGTAGTACTCCCTCCTGCCACTCAGGTGAGATGGGCCCAATTGGCCTAATGGTGGCACTATGAATCGTAAGTCCTTCAAAAAAATAAATTTTTCTACTGATTCCTTGGGTTCTCCCAAGCAAAAAAGCACCATTTATCCTTGCCCACTTCGGTTTTTTGCTAACTTGGATAATATGCAAAACCTACTTTTGCGAATTAGTCTAAAGTTTTTTGACTGATCTTCACAAATTTAGTGTGAAATTACTCAGGAGAATGTGAAACTCAATAATAATCAAAAATGTGTTGACATTTGTAAACAATATGGCTGCCACATGTCAATCAATTCTAATGAGGCAGAGCCTAATTTACTCAAACAGCTGTAACTCATGATTGCTTGCATGGATTCACATGAATCTTGAAAGCTGTATACAGTACAAGATTCAGAGGTCATCTCCAAGGTCAAGTTTAGGGTGTGGTCATACATAGGGGGAGGAGCTAAAGTCAGAAAAAAGTTTCTCAATTGTCCCATTGAGCTGAAATTTGGTATGCTGCTTCTATGTGCTAATCTGTAATTGGAATTTTGAGGATGACCTAATTACTTCAAAAACACAACCCCCTTCACCCAATCAGATTTCAGCCAGCATCCAACACAAAACATGCATCCATCATCACAAAACTTGATATGTATGTGGTCTGTGGTCCCTTCATTGTTCTATGTATCTTGGCAAGAACTGGTCAATAGGAGTGCTATTTTTGTGATGAGTGCTTGGACCCCGCAGATCATCATATAAAATTTGCTGATGAAATACTCATCTCCTGGAGTTTTACCTGTTTTGAGGTTCTTTACTTGTTAGCTGTTTTCTCATTAAAGGCTTTTACAACCTGTTAAATGTGTAGAACATAAATAAACAGAAATAATTGTTTAAGCCATGGCCTCGGCACAAGTGTCTTATGTGGCTTAGAAGACACTTTTGGAAACCTGTGTTACAGTCTGGAGTGCTTGTTTGTGTTTATATGAGCCTCCTGTCAGTCATGTTATAGACACTCCCCTTCACTACACCTCATTCTAAGTCTGAAATTTCCAATATAATAATTCTCCTAGATAATCCTGCTGTGAGCAAACAAGCACTCTGTGTTTTGTGAAATCAGAATAAACACTGGAAGCACTTTTCCAAGATGGAGTAATTTATTACTGGTAAAGCAGATGAAGTCGGACATGGAATTAGCAACTCTGCTCCTAGACAGGTATTTAATCGTAATCTGTATGAAGCTTTAAATTGTTTGAATTGCCTGCTTCACATAAAAAATCAAGTAGATATGTGTTTATTACAAAGCAAAACAGGCCAATAAAGGCACTCTTGACCATTCTCATAAAACAGTATGAGCCAAATTTTGCTTGTAGTTGAACTCTACGCACCAGGGTAGAGCTTTCTGGACACGGACAGGAATGGGGACGGGCTCAGGTAGTAAAAAAAAAAAAAAAAAAGTCATCACCCCCTCAACCATTAGACACCTAATAATGTCACTACTCTTTTCTTCCCTTGCCTGCTTAAGACATTTTGATAAGAATAATATTTTTAACAAGAATATTTTCAATTGATCTAAATCTATATTTGTAGCATCTTCATTAAAATTTTTTCATAGTTCTTTTTCAGCAACTTTGTCCTTATCTTATTGGCCTGTCTTTGATTTAGAGAAGTAAAAGCTCTTAATTTGCTTTTAAAAGTTTTAATGAGTTTGTCCTACCATCATAATAAACTGTATTTGCTTAGTGAAGATCAGTGATCTCTTTATTTCCTTCCTTCGCTGCTAATCCAGTTCTAGGCATTTTCTATTTGATTTAATGGGTTTATGACTCTATTTTGCCCCCTAGTGGAATAATAGAGACTAGTTCTTTCCGTAAGCTTTAAATTTACTAAGGGATTTCAATTTAGAGCACGGATTCTAAATTCATTTGGTGGAAGGGACTAGAAACTTTATCAGGCCAGTCTCAGCCTGGAAATATCTTTGGATATTTAAGCTGCAGGTAAAGTAGAACTAAAAGTTAGTGTGACATTCACTTCAACTTGGAAGTAGGAAGTCTGAAGTCTGGAGGTCCAAAATGGCAAAAATACATGGACGCCTCCATGAAAGTTTCTCTAAACTGGATTACAGGGCCAGTTGTATAGGAGGCTGCATGGATACAGGACTCCACCTTAGATTCTTCTTCATGTTAATATTTCAACTGTATTTTGAGCATACATATTTGGAGAGAGTGAGACTACACAGTTTAAACACAGGCATTCAATTTGATTATAATGTCCCTCTTCATGTATATAAAAAGTAAATTGCACACACACACACACACACACACATATATTTGAACAGAATGAAGCAGTTTATTAAGAAATTCTTTACACTGTTATTGCTGCTGCTGCCTCTGTGGTAGACATGATGGATAATGTGAGAAAGATGTGTTTAGAAGATGTAAGACAAGACACTTCATACTAATCCTTGTTTCTGCATTCCTTATTCCTTAAAAAAAAAAACTAATTTTGCAGTAAAAGATGTTTATTACGGTGCTCTACTATTCCTATGTGTAATGTTTACACTATGGTTTTGTCTCGTTCACCAAGTAAAGCTGACTGGCCTTCTTTCTCTTGATGTACCAGAGAAGCTCTGACTGGATCCTTCCAAATACACGTCCTGAGATATTGCCTGTACAGCCTGCGAGTTTAAACTTTACAGTTTCAAAAAAATGTGCGCAAATCTTGAATTTTTTTTACCATGTTAACAGAAATAATTTAGATGCGGATGCAAAAAAAGAACATTCTCGGGAGCCAGGGATCGATGAAATTAATGTTCTTAATTAAGGCTTGGCTCACAGCTTAGTTCGAGGACGGAAATTCTGAGTTTTTCAAATGCAGCACAGTGCTGCCTTCAAGTCCTGTCAGAAATAGCATAATGTCCAGGTGAGAGCACTTGCACACTACCACAATGTCAAAGAATCCTGACCTCAACCCTTGTCACCGACATCTGGCAAGCTGTGATTATAGCATAGGTCAGAGACTAAGATGTTGTAACCAACAAAGAGCCCAAGTTGCAGAATTTTCTCCATACTCATCTTTATGAGAGTTTATGACATGAAAGCTTACTTGGCACAAAACAACACTTCAGCTAAAGCGTCTACTTTAAAATCAAGCCTTGAACACCAGCGCTGCAGGTTCCACTGAGATTTGAACTCGGATCGCTGGATTCAGAGTCCAGAGTGCTAACCATTACACCATGGAACCAAGGTGCTTTGAGGGCTTTTGTTTTCAACAGCTGATTACTACCATACACTGACAAGCATCCAGCAAGCAGCAATTATCCCATAGGTCAGTGCCTCAGATATTGTAATCAAAACATGGCATCCAATGCCAAAACCAGGTACAAGCTTTTTGAGATAATTCATCTTCTTTGTACAATAGTACAATACAGACTTTACAGCTTTTACTGATATTTAATCAATATTCAGGTCAGTGCGCTCCCACCTGAGCTATTTTCGCTTCTGCACATTACATTGAGTAAGCACAAACCTTCCACCATCAGAGCTCCAGTCTATGGCTCCCCCAGGCATGATATTTCAGCCAATGCGGACACGGGCTTACAGATATTCATCTTCTACTGAATTTGATCTATATTCATTTTTACAAGTGTTTGGAATCTGAAAGGCTTTGTAGGTTCGACCAAGATTTGAACTCAGATCACTGAATTCAGAGTTCTAACTATTATTGTCACTGATATCTGGCAAGGCAGGATTATACCATAGGTCAGAGACTATGATGTTGTAATCAAAGCCCAAGTTGCAGAATTGGTTCCTATTCCCCTTCAATAAAGGCAATGCAGGTTCCACTGAGATTTGAACCCGGCTCGCTGATTTCAGAGTCCAGAGCACTAACCTGCAAAGAACCCTGACCTCATCCCCACCGAACTTCTTTGGGATGAACTGGAACACCAACTTACTTAACTCTGACAAGACAGAAGTACTTGTACTGGGACCACATGCAGTTAGAAGTAAGCTTTCTGATTACATAATAACTCTGGATGGCCTTTCTGTTTCATCATCTGCAGCAATAAAAGACCTTGGTGTGATTATCGACTCTAGTCTTTCTTTTGAAGCTCATGTATATAATATAACTAGGATCGCTTTCTTTCATCTCAGAAATATTGCTAAAATAAGAAATATATTGTCACTGCACGATGCAGAAAAATTAGTTCATGCTTTTGTTACCTCTAGGTTGGATTATTGTAATGCTGTACTGTCTGGATGCTCCAGTAGATGCATAAACAAGCTCCAGTTAGTCCAGAATGCAGCAGCAAGAATCCTTACCAGAATCAGAAGATATGACCATATCACCCCTATCTTATTCACACTGCATTGGCTCCCAATCAAATTTCATATTGATTATAAAATACTACTACTGACCTATAAAGCACTAAATGGTCTCGCGCCACAGTACCTGAGCGAACTTTTGGTCTTTTATGATCCGCCACACCTACTCAGATCAAAAGCTGCAGGCTATTTGTTGGTACCTCGAATAGTGCGTGCTACAGCTGGGGGTAGAGCTTTCTCTTACAAAGCCCCACAGTTATGGAACAGCCTTCCACTTAGTGTTCGGGGCTCAGACACAGTCTCAGTGTTTAAGTCTAGGCTGAAAACATATTTGTTTAGTCAAGCCTTTTGTGAATAGTTTTTTCTTAGGTACAGGGGC
>CM040464.1:24055691-24082567 GCA_022758105.1 Pangasianodon gigas | reverse complement strand
TCCATGAAGACATGGTGTGTTAAGGTTGGAGTGGAAGAACTCGAGTGTCCTGCACAGAGCCCTGACCTCAACCCCACTGAACACCTTTGGGATGAACTGGAACACCGACTGAACCCCAGACCTCCTCACCAACATCAGCGCCTGACCTCACTAATGCTCTTGTAGCTGAATGAACACAAATCCCCACAGCCACGCTCCAAAATCTAGTGGAATCCATCCATTTTTTCTTGAACAAATCCACTTGAACATACACCACATCGTAATCACGATCTCATCATGTGCACGTACTTTCGAGGACAGCGTTAGTAATCAGGGGAGACAAAGCTGTGACAGTAAATGTTCCTTACAGTCCATTAAAACTTGTAAAACGTAAATGCCAAACTCCTGCATAAGTGTAAAATCTGTTTTTTGTTCACAAGAAATATACGGTTTTATGACATTAATAAAGTTGATTTTAATTTTAAAAAAAACTCTGTGAAGTATTCATAAGGCCATAGTAGATTATTTAACAATATTAACAAACAACTAGAAGGAAAACAAACAAACAACAACAACTCCTCTCCACCGATGTGCACCCAGATAATGTACAAACACACATACACTGAACCTTAATGTTCTTTTCTGTAATATTTTCCTTTTGTCACAAAAAATCTAGAGATGACCTGCCTGAGTACCAGTTATGTTGTTTGGTTTGCTGCCCAAATAAACAAATGGACATACATTAATGAATATATTCTACATAATAAAACATGCTCTATTAGACAGATTCTTACACGCACTAGCCACTTTATTAGGAACACCTGTACACCTGATCATTCATGCAATTATCCAATCAACCATGTGGTAGCAGCACAATGCATAAAATTAGGCAGATACAAGTCAAGAGCCTCAGTTAATGCTCACCTCAAACATCAGAATGGGGAAAAAATGCAATCTCAGTGACTTTAACTGTGGCATGGTTGTTGGTGCCAGACAGGCTGGTTTGAGTATTTCAGAAACTGCTGATCTCCAGGAATTTTCACACACAACAGTCTCCAGAGTTTACACAGGATGATGCAAAAAACTAAAACCATCCAGTGAGCAGCACTTCTGCCAGAATGGCCAGACTGGTTTGAGCTGACAGGAAGGACACAAATAACCACTCTTTACAACCATGGTGAGCAGAAAAGCATCTCTGAATGCAAAGCACACCGAACCTTGAGGTGGATGGGCTACAACAGCAGAAGCCCACATCAGGTTCCACTCCTGTCAGCTACGAACAGGAATCTGGCCACAGCGAGCACAGGCTCTTCGAAACCTCTGAGATTATATACAGCAAGTAGTTGCAGTCAAATCACCTTTTTTTTTTTTTTTTTTTTACAGCGCGATGTGACATCTAGATTAAAAAAACACAGACTTGTGTCTCCACAGAGGACTAAAATTATCAGACGAGCGCTGAATTTGTTAAGAAACACAAGGTAATTCAGCCTGTAAATTTCTTAGAGGAGGACGGAGAAAAACACAGACAGAGTAGCACCTGTAAAATAAGAAATTACCCAAGGACCCCATGTACACTTAATCCCTTCCAAATAGGGCTTAAGGCTAACCCTTGCCAAGCAATTTTACAACAAGCAGTATTTTTTATACATTTAATAATCCCACTTGTAAAAGTTTTACATATTCAAAATAAAGATCCATAAATAAGATCACTGAGAGGCAGAAGTTTAAAATAGTTTTTCATTTAATAAAGCACATTCATGAAACAGGTAATTTTTAGAAATAAATAATGCATTCAAAAAGTCTTATACTTTAGACAAGATCATGCATGAATATACAGTGGATATATAAAGTCTACACACTCCTGTTAAAATGGTAGGTTTTTGTGATGTAAAAAAAAAATGAAACCAAGAGAAATCATGTCAGAACTTTTTCCACCCTCAATGTGAAATTACCATGTATAAAAATTAAGTGAAAAGCAATCAGAAACATTTTAGGGAAAAATAGGTCAAATAAAAAAGTTACAATAATCTTGTTGCATAAGCGTGCACACCCTTTTATTTTTTGGGGATGTGGCTGTGTATAATAATTCCATAATTTCAAAAAGGTATGTTTGGTGCAAAAAAAAAAGAGGACATCACCAAAAGAACACCATACCCACGGTGAAGCATGGTGGTGGCAGCATCACGCTTTAGGGCTGCTTTTCTTCAGCCAGAACTGGGGCTTTTATGAAGGTGGAGGGAATCATGAATAGCTTCAAATACCAGTCGATTCTAGTGTAAAACCTTCAGGTGTCTGCTAGTGAGCTGAAGAAGAAAAGGACTTTCCCCTTTTAGCACAACAATGACCCAAAGCATACATCCAGATCAACAAAGGAATGGCTTAACTAAAAGAAGATCAATGTTTTTGAATGGCCGAGCCAGAGCCCAGACCTGAATCCAGCTAAAAATCTGTGCGGTGACCTGAAGCGAGCTGTGCACAGGAGATGCCCTTACAATTTGACGGATCTAGAATGTTTTTGCAAGAAAGAGTGAGAAAATATTACCAAGTCAATACATGCCACGCTGATAGACTCTTATCCAAAAAGACTGAGTGGTGTAATACAATCAAAAGGCGCTTCAACAAAGTATCAGTTTAGAGGTGTGCACACTTATACAACCAGGTTATTGCAAGTTTTTTATTTTTCATATTTTTCCATAAAATGTATCTGATTTCTGTTTTTCACCTAATTTTTATACGTTGTAATTTCACATTGAGGGTGGGAAAAGTTCTGACATGATTTACCTTTTTTTCATTTTTTACATCATAAAAACCTGCCATTTTTACAGGGGTGTGTAGACTTTTTATATCCACTGTACTCACATGAAGACAGCATTTAAAATAGTGGTTCTTTTCTTAGAATTTATCAGCAGTTTTATCAAAATGTCTAAAATGAAAAACAACTCAACAAGAGGAAATGAAAGATTGAAATGAAGTTGCTGGTTTCTTTTGAAAAGTTATTTGCCATCTACCTGGTGTCTAGTAGTGTTTTATAATTACCAGGAAATCATTTACAATTTTGCCATTTGACTATTATGTTCCATGAAAACTTATCAATTTCTGTGGCATTAAAAAAACCAGAATAACAACGAAACGAATGATGAAGTAAACTGTTAAGCTAGAGGACAGGAAATTAGAATATGTTAAAGAAAACACATCTTTTGTCTTTTCAAACACCATCTTAGCAGTATGCAGTGAAATACCTTTTTAAATGCATAAATGAGACAGTTATGTAACTGATCGGCTGCAAATAACAATACACATAACGAAATAACTTCCATTCATTCAGATACAGATGGGTAAATTAAAATGAAAGGAAATTAAAATGAAAGGAAAAACCAACAAAGGGTTTAAGCCACCAGAAGAGTCAATTCACCTTTGCTTTAAATTCTACACCTCTCTGGAACTGTACTGGACAGATGAACGCCATTCTTCCAAAAGATTTTTCCTCAGGTGGTATTTTGATGATGGGTAAGATGAGAGCGTTGTCTAACAGTTTGTAACAAAATCTCACATCAGTGTTTAATTGTGTTGCGATCTGGTGACTGTGAAGACCATAGCATATAATTTATCATTTTCATACTCCTCAACCCACTCAATGAGACTTCATGCCCTGGGGATGGGGGCGGAGTCATCCTGGAAGAGACCACGCCCATCAGGATAGAAGAGAAGTGGACCAAAACACAGCAAAATACCCTCCACACGTATAACAGAGCCTCTGCCATTCCTAATAAATACATCATATAAATCATCAAGTAGGCAAACTGTGTAGGGGGGAAGGAGGGGGATGGACTTAATGCACCTACTCTTTGAGTTGCATTCACTTAATAAGGCACACCCATATTGCATTAAAATATGAAATTTAATTAATGAACCTGTTTACTTTTTTTCCCCTCAAAGAATACTGAAACCTGGCACAAGAAAATTTCTTTCCTTATTCAGTAACAACACAACCCCAGGATGTTTTACAACGGAGCAAATTTCAAATAAAACACAAAAATGTAGTACCTAATTTAATGCTACTATATTTGACACTTTCAATATTAACTATTACTTTGATTTCTCAGAACCAATAATGTGCACAAAATAATACTAATACTACTACTACTAATAATAATAATTGCTTGTGCATTAAAGATTACAATTATCTGTGAGATTTATAATGTATTATAGAATTTTAATTAAAATTTTAATTAAATTGAATAATAATTTTAGCTTTAATTACAACAGTCTCATATTGACGTAATTTAAAATGTCTAATTCAGAAATTTGGCTCTGTAGTTTTGTACTAACAAGTAAGGACATCGTAAAGCATCCAAAAGCCTCTAGAAGACATCAGGCCTCATTTATCAAGCTGGATATGAACAGATTTGTTCATAAATTGTTCGTATGAGTGTTTACTCAAGAAATGTGATATTCATGAAAATCCTGTAATTTTGGAAAAACGTTCGTATCCTACTCATGCTCCTGAGTGTGTGTAAATTTACGCATAAGAAGACTAACTAATGTAAACCTTGACTCGATTGACCTCAAATCATATAATTTACATAAACTACTGTACTTATATATATAAAATATATAATTCAAATTGCTTAATTTTATTACATTTACAGCATTTAGCAGATGCCCTTATCCAGAGCGACTTATAGAAGAGCATTGGAGTCTCTCAATAACACATCCTCATGCTAGTTCACTAGGTCAGAGACTAAGAGTACCATCAAGAACAGTTTGTGAAAACCAGTCATTTTATATTATTGGCATTAATTAAAGAATATGAAAAATAAAGAAAGAGAGGCAACACAAACCCATAAATTAAGACAAACAAAAGTCATTCGACTATGAGAAATGAAATGTAACCATATAAATGGAGGACAGACCAGTCTGTCTGCACATAGCTGTAAACAAATGCCTCAGTGACAGAAAATTTAGTGCTCGGTTTTTTATTATTAATATTGTATATATATATATATATTTTTTTTTTAAAAAATATTTTTATCGGAGGAAGTGAGTCAAAATAACGACCACCTCTGTTTTTCAGGCTTTGCCCTGATCGTTAATTTCTTGCTACTAGCTGTCTGTGCACTTGAACTTTTATGGAGTTTTGTGGGCGTCACTTCATGAAAATGAGCTGTGCTGGGATGCTATGCAGCATTTTTTTACGGATAATTTACGGATGACTGGCATTCATCAACATACACACGCAAGTACGAAGAAAATCAGCGTTTCCAAAACTTGTAAATTCGGTGGAAATTTTTAGTTTACGCAAACATTTACACACAATTTTACTAAAAGATTGATCAATGAGGCCCATTGTTTGATTAACTAATACCACTTTAAGATGAACCGGGTCATAATACAGCAGAATACTTCATTATTTAAAAATTAAAATGATTCAGAATAACAGTTTCTAACAGCCTTAGACAGCAGACTGTCACACAGATACAGGGCTTTCTGTTTTAATACCTGAAAGTCATGACAACTCGACCATACAGAAAAAAGACATACTGACAACACAATGTGCCAACACACGGAATGCTTCGTACTACCACATTAGCACAGAGCAACACACAGACACACATACGCACACGCGTGCACACACACAGACACACACAGAGAGTTGGGGGTGAGGTTAGCTTTTAAAGTGTCTGACAGATTAGTATGTGGTATAAATCTCCACACATAAGAGGCTTAACACTTAATCAGCCCACATGAATTGAGTGCCCTTCGTAATGGACACGTGGAGGCTGAATGGGAGTTCAAGCAATTGTGACTGAATTGAAATGAAACCCAATACTTGGAATACACACAATATCTAAAACTTCTGGGAGGGGGGAAATTTTCTCTAATTGTATAAAACGAACAAAAGATGCCTTTTTTTTTTAAAGTTTCATGTCAGCTAGTACCCTGGCACTTGGAATGGCCATATTTTCCATTTCCATCAAACAAGTGCTCTAAGATTCAGCATGTCTTGTGTTAAAACACTTTGTGGCTACAGTGATGAGGAAAACTGGATCCTGTTTTCACAATCCATACCTATGTGTTCACCTACAGCTTGGCTAACATGTCCTTTAGTGGCAAGAGTCCTAAAAGAAAAAAACAATGCTGCATAGCATCTAATGCACAGCAGAGCCAAGGTCAACATATAAACATTATATTTGAAGAAAACACAAACCTGAGAATAGTCTTAGGATAAGAAACACACCTACATTACCTGCATTGTAACAAAACATGCTGTTCTTTCTGAGGTATACATGTACACCACAAAAAAACCACATAACTGAGGAATAAGAATGACCTGCAGATACAGACATCTAAGGTAGCATGAGTCTAGATTCACGGTTAAAGAACACTGCATAGTACCAGAAGCAAATCAGAAATATGTTTAAGGCATACTGTTTTGTTCAAAAAATAGTCTTTTGTAAAAATATATTAATGTGGACAGAAGCTTGTTCTCTAAAAATTTAGAGTTACAGTGATTAACTAATGTACCTGTTTGGAAGTGCAAATTACTGGCTTGGAATCACCTCACTCACATTCAGTAAGCGCTTTTTCCTAGTCAGGGTCACTGTTGATCCAAAGCCTCTCCCAGGAACACTGGGCACGAGGCAGGAATACACCCTGGACGGGACGCCAAGTCCATCACTGGGCACCATGTGCACACATACACTGACACACTTATTTATACCAAGGAGCAATTTATCTTAGCCAATCCAGCTACTGGCATGTTTTTGGGAGGTTGGAAAAAACTGGAGAACCCAGAAGAAACCCACATAAACACAGGGAGAACATGCGGAACTCCACACAGACAGTAATCCAAGTTCAGGATCGAACCAGGGATCCTGGAGCTGTGAGATAGCAATGCAACCTGCTGCACTGCTGCTGTGCCGCCCCTTGGAATCACCTATGATACACTAATCATTTTACCAAACAAACATACCAACACCCATTATTCAAACAATTCTTAAAGTAACTACAAGTACACACAGATAAAACTCAGTAAATGATACAAAAAAATAGCTCTGATACAGAAGGAGTATGGTGTACATGTAGGAAAGGAAAAGGAGGATGCTCACATTCTCAGCTTTTGTCCAGGCCTGTACTGTACTGTACTGTACTGTTGTGGACTGGTGTGAGTTACAAGTTAGAGTTCAGCGCTGCATTAAGGCGACACTCAATTTCCTCCAGCAAGCCTTTTTCCTGCACCACGGCCCCCTCTTGGTCCATCTCTTCTCCATCACCTTTGTTCTCTTTCTCCCAAGGAATAAGCACTGAGGGCAGCCTGTTGCTTCCTCCTTGCTGTGAACACTCCTGGTAGTGCCTCAGAGTCTCTTTGGATAGGACTTTCCTCCTCAGGCCACTGCAGACCTCTGTCACCTGGCTCTCTGGGCTCGGCTTCAGTTCCGAGGGAGGCTCTAGATGGGCAGGAAGGCTGGCGCTCTCACTCATTTCAAATGCTGGGGGCTGAGTGGGAGGCTCCATGAGAGAATTCCTCATGTCTGCAAGGGCCTTGCAGGGTTTGGTAGAAGGAGCTGGCAGTGAGCGAGTGCTGCACTGGCGACGAGGAGAAGGAGGGAGGTGCTTGCCATTGATGGCACTGTCATCCTGCCCCATGTTCCAGCCACTCTGATCTCCGCTGGTGGCCGTGCCCCCTTCACCAGCCTGAACTGGACTAGTCTTAGCTAGAGACATGTTCTAAAGCAAATGCATATACCATACAACTTGTCAATGTTGAACTTTGTTATATATGAATTTGTTCAGAGGGTAAAAAATTTAAAAAAAACATACAAGGATCAGGCTTGCCTCACCATAGTACTGCAGTCGAGCTCATCCATGGACCTGAAGAAGTCAAGGCTCTTGGCCGAGGAGAGCTTTGAGCCATGATCTAATGTGGTGGTGCTCAGTGAATCTAGGATCTCTTCCAGCAAATTCATTTCGCCTGTCTGTCCTGCCTCGTGCTCCAAGTCGCACGAGTCATCACTGTCCTCCATGTAGAATGGCATCTCACTACTGTCCTCGGAGGAGATTCTAAAGCCAAACACACACACACACACACACCCCTTATCAGTCAGGAAATATACCAATTTTCAGTAGAATAGAGGTCAATGTGAGAGAACTGATGAACACCAGATGGCAGTATTGCTATAGCTTAAGGATATTTTAAGAGGTAATACACTGCTGGAGGAAGGAACATTTGTAGAAAAAGCAAACCAATCTATATATACACACAGTACTGTGCAAAAGTCTTAGGCATCCTTTTTTTCCTTTTATCAAGTCAGTACAAAAGCATTTAAGATTTCCCAACATTAGTTTTTCAGCACAGAATTAAATGTTACAGAAAAATGTTTGTATGTCAGTAAAGAAAGCAGCATATTACTTAAGAGACACTTTTCAGACAAAAAAACATAATGAAGGCTGCTGGGTTTTGCTGCAAAAATAAGAAGCAAGTGCGACAGTCAAAGTCTCCAGAAGAACTGTGGCTGCTTCTGCAAGATGCTCAGTAACACTTACCAGATAATTTCCGTATAAAACTGCACAAATTGTACCTGAGACTACTAAGTTTTTTTTTTAAATTAAAGTAAAGGGTCATCAGACCAAATATTGACTTTGTTTCATTTATTTCTGTTTACTGCTCTTTATAGTACTTTTTCTTAAATGCAGAAACATTTAATTTCATTATTTTTGAAGGCATCTTTGCTCTACAGCATTTCTTTGCATGTGCCTAAGGCCTTTGCACAGTACTAGTATTACTACACTACACACACACACATACATATATTATACATATGTATATATAGACACATTCTGTACAGATAACAGATCACAGGCCCTTACTTGCTAGCTGTGTCCAGTTCATCTTCCATATCAATGGGATAGTCCGGAAAGCTGATATACTTATGGGAATTTTGATGCTGGTACTGAAAAAAATAAATAAAAATACGACCATTAGGAGAAGTACTATTGAGCCCAAATTTGCTCAGCATCCAGCCAAGAATTACAAAGAGACAACATTAATTCATCAGTCCAGTGTAGCCCACTCAGAATGCTAATCCCTGAGCTTTGTAACACACCTGTGCAACACTTTTAATTGGCAAATTAAAGAAGTGAAGAATTATAGGGCATGGCCCCATGCTGTGGCTCCAGGCTTGGTGGACCGTCATTAAATCGCATTCCCGCGACATACGCGCGCACACACACACACACACACACACACACACACACACGTGTATCTATGTGCAGTCACTAACACAGCCCATAAACGGCCGCTTGCCACATTATCAAAGCAGACTGCTAAACTAGAGGTCATTTACAGTGTCCATAGTAGGAGACAGGAAACACGGTCCTTGACAAATGTGGGATGTGGGGGGAAACGGTTCACAAATTTGATTGGCTTTGACCAGACGATGGCCAATCCACCAATTCAACTCATTTAAAGTGCATAGGCAGCAGTCACAGAGGTCAAATAGACTTGTGGTCTATAAGCCTTCCAAAAGGGTTAATCGGCACCCTCTGCAAAAAAAAAAAAAAAAAAAAAAAAAAAAAAAAAAAAAAAAGGTAGGAAGCGTGTGTGCCGGCCACTTAAGACCCTTTGAATAAACAGGAACACATGTTGGGCTCTGATTACCCTGTTCACTGGTAGCTGGGAGCTATAATGAAAGTGATTACAGGGAAGTTTAGACCTCGAATTCTCCAAAAGGCTTTAAAGGATTCTTGCCAGGGCTGTAAATTCGGACTGTGAGCCACTGTGGCCTGGACTGAATCGACTTGGTGCACCTGCGAAACAGTGACATTCATTTGCAGAGTGTTTATGAGAGATGGTGAAATTATAGAATGATCTTCAAGACTGCAAAACCTTAACCGGGATCTTAGACCAAGGTCTCAGTACCCCTTGAAAATCTGTAATTAAGACGACTTATACAAATTTGCAATTTGACCACTCAGTGCAGTGCTGCTGTCCAGGATTTCTCTAGAAGGCTGTCAGTCTATCCTTGACAGACTAAAACTTTTAGAATTACCTTAGACCTACTGAGGCCAAGTATGTGCATTTAAAGCCACTGTTTTGGTGTTTGGCACTGCATTCATTCATTTAGTTCATTTAGCTGGATTTTGTGGTGTGCAGTTCCCCTCTTTGAAAGTTGAAGGTGTTTATTAAAACATGGTGAGTGGCGTCACTGCCTCTTCCTAGAACAGCAACACGAGTCAGACACATACCTCTACACCTCCCTACACATGGAGAGGTTAGTACATACACTACAGACAATCATTTCCTATCAGCCTCACAAAAAAAAACCCACCATGTTACTGAACTGAACTGAATTCTATTAATTTGTGTACATATACTACATGTTACTACGTTCATTCAGTTCTTTTGGAGACAAAGAGAAAATGGTGGTTTAGGACAGTTGAGAAAGTCACAAGTCACTGTATCATGCATTCTGTCCTTACACTTACTGCCTCACTAAAACAGCGACATGGACAAAGACGTAAAAATAAAGCTTACAAATAATACTTGCTCATTTTGCCTTTCATATTTTCCATGGTTATACTCGGCGCACTGAAAGAGGCCAAGAAAAGACACAGCATATGAAATAAAAGAATAAACGGTTTAAGCAATCAGAGTCAGCCTGGCCAAAACCACTAGTTTGGAATAAAACAAAAGAAAGCATGGGTATGTGCCTATTTGACTTTGTTATATATGCACTAAATCAGAAAGGACATATTGAGCTGCCACAGCTTGGTGTCTGCATATGTAACTGTTCACTCAGGGCCTGTTGGGAAATAGAGCCATGCTGAGACTGAGTAATGCACAGATAGTCACACAGACCAAGTCTTCACACTCTGGACAAAGTTTCTTCAAGTGTAGACTGTAAAACTGCACAACGGTCAATGGTTTAATGGCATATTGTGAGTGTCAGAATGCACATCCCTCCCATTTCTGTGCATTTAGAGGACTGTCCTAACAATGAAGCTTCAAGACTTAATATTCTATTAATAATTCATCATTATGTCAATAGCAGTTGTTTTCATCAGTTGATCATTTCTAGAGGCTACATTGCAGGGCTGTCCAATTCAGCCTATTCCTTTTGCCAGGATAATAGCAAGGCTCATGTTATGTGTTTCACATGCTGATTTTAGACAGTCCGCTGATCTCATTCGCTTGGCAGGCTTGGAAGGCATGCCTGGAAAACACAAACAAACTCTTCCAGGGCCTTTAGAGCCCATGCCGCAGCCAAACCTTTGACTGGCTTATGCTGAAAGACGCCTTCAAGAATATCAGAGGGAGGCGTTTTGGCGCATCACATTTTTAAAAGCCAGCCTTCTTTAACTTGACGTGTGTGTGTGATGTTATAGAAACACCCAGTAGATGGCAGTTTGGTTATGACTGAAACAATATTCCCAGCCTAAGGGGTACAAAATTCTGCCAGCCACTAAAAAGCAGTGCATCCATCACACCATAGCCATGCAGATGTGCTGTTTGCTCCTCAGGTCACATGAAGCTGCCCAATAGCCAAGAGCTCTTTCTCTATTTGTATGTCAACGTTTTTTGACAACCAACAAATCTGTCCCCAACTCTGGCAGTCCTCCAGACTCACAATGAGTCATAGTGAGTCCTAGTTCACACACAGAGACACATAGAACCATAAAAATATGCATCAGGCAGCATGAATTATATATATAAATTTGGAATAAACGGCTGATGTAGATGAGTTGCGCTAAATTGTTGGTCAATACAAAATTCCTCAGCATAAAAAAACAAAACAAAAAATATGCCATCACTATAAGTTGTTCCACTGAGACACAAATGATTTGAGATTTCAAAATGTCATTCATATATATATATATATATATATATATATATATATATATATATAAAAGATACATATAAAAACAGATAAGACATCTTTTCAAGGCTTGAATGTGGATTTGTTGAAGACATGCTGCAGTTCAAACATGTCTCTTTTTAAAAAGATGTTCGAGGATGAGGACAGTATCATCGGACACATTAAACCATAACAGCACTCCTATAATCTGGTCACTCCATAAAGCAGTATGGAAATGAAGTTGGAGGCCTAGAAGCTGCAAGCGGAGACATCTATGAATTATACACTACTTGAGCAGGGCTTTCTTTCATATGCAGAGCTGCTCAACTGGCTTTGGCTGAGGGGGATACATCTGCCCTTCTCATCCAGCGTGTGTGGTTGTATACGTGTGTGTGTGTACTCCTTCCCCAGAGGCTGTGTGCCATATTCATAGCCATCACACACACACACACTCACACACACACTCACACACACACACACACACACACGTTTCATTCAGGAGAAGCAGGACTATGCAGATGAGCAGCAATCAGCTGCACTGGGCTCCAGGCCACGCCACAGACACCCAGAATGCCTTCCACTGGCATGCAGGCTCGGCCAGGAAACCTTCCTGTCACCTCCTTCAGCAGTCCCAGCAATTCATCATGCTAATGTTATTCATTCCTGCTGACCACATTAACTAGGAAAATGCAGGATACCTTGGTTATGTATATCTGTAGCTATATGATGCAAATATAATGTAAGAAACTAAAGAGATTACAGTTAAAAAGTGAATCACGGCAAAACTGAGTAATGATAGGTTTCCTTTGCAAATAGTGCCTCTGCTGTACTGGAAGATGTATTAGACATGCGAACCACTTCATCCGGTCATAGTGCTGACTTTCTTTGAAGATAATGATGACTGAACTGCACTGCTGATTGATTTAGCCATTGATCGTGCTGAGGGCCTTTGTGTCAACACCACTGCGTTATACACAAGAACACACTTGCAGTGCCGGATATGACATCCTTTGTGTGGGGGTGTAAAGTCCCCAGGGCCCCGTTACTGTAGAGCTGAGTGAGGAAGGATGAGGGTGGCAGGGGGTCAGGTCTCTCTCTGAAAGGCCCTAATTGGAAGACCTCTGGCTCTACACCTTTTTGTACTGCTTATTCAATACCCACACCTACCCCCCAGAACCAACACACACCCACACACACACAATAACGACACAGCAAATGACCAAGCTAATTAAAACGGTGAAAGAACAGTCAGTGATCAGATGAGGTGAGCTTAGGTGCGAGGTCTGGCCCAGGTCTGAGCACTCTTCATTTCGTCAGCATAAGCAGAGATGGAATCATCAACCCACGAGTCCATATGACAGTTTAAGGGAAAGATACAGCAGTTCCCTCACTGGTATTAATAATCATGAGGCCAGTTTTCTTGCAGTGTTTAAAGACAGTTGGCAATTGGGCCTTGCCTCCAAAAGCTTTGCACAAAAAAGGAGAAATAAATTTTTAATGATACCACAGAAGAATTAAAAACTCCTCATTTTTGGATTTTATTGTATTTTTTCATGAACTTGAAGTAAGGGCCTCTACATGGGCAAAAATGAAGAGAACTACTTGGAAAATCAATTGCAAATGCAAATTCATTTGCCACAGCCCCACTTCCTTTTTAAATCACAGACACTGACAATTATTTTAACTGACCTAGATTTTAAAAAATTAGTTTGTACAGTGATACCTCCACAGCCACCAGTTTGTATTTTTTTCAGTCTTTTTGGGGGAAACAAGTTAACAGAGATGCACATTTCTGATTTGTGGTATATATCCGCAGTGAACGAACACTGTAAGTGGAACCTGGCAACCCTGCTCACAGGAAATGAAAGTTTATTAACATGATATTAATAGATTATTACTATTCAGTTTTAGCCTGAACTAAACACTGTATTATTAAGTTCCAAACTAAAACCATAATTATACCATATTTCTGTACAAACAAAAGGAATATGCTTTTATTTTATTGTATAGTAGATTTTAAAAGCATGTCCAGTGAACGTTTCTGATCCTTCTGAATGGAACAAACCCAAGAACTGAAGTAAATCTGCTAAAATATTATTAGATGGCTATTTCTGTAAACTGTTTCTTGATTTGGGAAAGACATCACTGCTTTGAAACCGTTAGCTTGCTTACTCCGACACATTAAATAGAAGGTGGAAAGATTGCCAGAAAGTTCTACTGGGCCTCTGGTTCAGCAGTTCAATAAAGTTACCTTCTGCAAATTGCTATTTGTTATCATAATTTGTGAATTTTTCCAGCAGCTCTGTATTTTTTCAGTGTTTTCAGGACATCGTAGTAGGGTTAACATAAAAAACTTCCAGTATAGACCATGCCCATTCCCACCCATTTGATCAGAATACAAAAACAGATATAAAGAACTAAACAGATACAGATGAAGGCATTGTCTTATACCCCTGTAGTGTAAATACTACCATCAATACCACAAATATAAACCTAATGATGACACAAAAAGATAAAACATTAACACCCACCAGTCTAGACATCAAGCTCCGTATCTTTCTAATTATGTACAAATTTGCCTTCTGACACAAATTTCCTGCCTTCTTCAAGAGACGTACTTGAGAGAATTCCAATAATAAAAAATTAAAACTACTGACCCTCAGTACTGGCAGTATAAAATCTGATCAGTGATCAGTGGTAGGAATTGAGGCCATCTACTGTGCCGATTTGGTGCCTGGGCTTGGCAATACTTCACTGAACCTCACACACACGCACACACATACACGCACACAGACGCACACACAGACACACAGACCAATATTGACGCACACAGACACCAATATCCACACACACAAGTACAGAGACCCAAAAATACACAGACACATACAGACACACACACACACACACACACACACACACACAGAGACCAATATCGACAAACACACAAACAGAAGATACAAATACTTACACAGACACAAAGATACAGACATACACACAGACACAGGGACACACAGACACACGCAGAAACAAAGATATACACACGCACACACAGACACACACACAGAGACACACACAGAGACACACACAGAGACACACACAGAGACCAATATCGACAAACACACAAACAGAAGATACAAATACTTACACAGACACAAAGATACAGACATACACACAGACACAGGGACACACAGACACACGCAGAAACAAAGATATACACACGCACACACAGAGACACACACAGAGACACACAGACACATACATGCGCAAACTCACACACACTCCAGTGTTCGACTAGAGGTTGACTTGTAATTTCTGACCTCCAACCAGGAAAAGCCAAAAAAAAAAAAAAAAAAAAAAAGCAGCCCTTCAACTCTAAAGCAACTCGAAAGCAACACTTTTAAATGAGTTATACTCTATATACAAGTATTTGCTTTAGATCAATTAACATACAGACATATTCACTTGTTAAATCTATAACACTAACTATACACATTGCTGTTTTGAGAAGGAAAATGTTATCTGGCTAGATTGTTTCTAAGACAAGACAAATGCAGAGGCATCCATGGTTTTTCCCCACGCTGTAGCTCGAATGTGTGAAGGTCAAAAATGACGTCATTCTGAGCATCCACTTCCGAGGCAAGTCGAATGTAGCATTACTGGTGCACAAATGGGCGATTCTTTTATGAAACAGTCTGTTCAAGAACTCTCTGGCTGTGTGTGTGTGTGTGTGTGTGTGTGTGTGTGTGTGTGTGAACACACTACACTCACCCTTCTCTTCTGAAGCCTCCTCGGTGAGAGGCTTTTAGTGCTGGTGGGAGAACCTGCACAGTACAGCCCACCCTCCTCCTCAGTGTCCTGCAGAAACACAAGGACAGGGAGAGACAGACAGAAGAATGTAGACAAGCAAAAGAGTGACAGAGAGAGGAAATAAGAGATTGAAAAGACGATTAAGAATTTGCAATGTTAACTGAACCGGTGTCTAATCATACAACATAAAGGTCATATTCACGTTATATCACATGAACCTATGAAACATTCCCATTTTGGTCATTCATAATCCTTAATTCATGCATACATGGGCACACACACACACACACACACACACACACACACGTTCTATTGCCCATCATCCAACGTTCTTGTCTTGGCTCGTACCGTTTAGCTAATCAGAGAGACACCAATAGGCAATTGAAATAAAATGAGAAAATTATGATACAATCAATTGCGCAAAAAAATCTAAAGGTACGTTATGTGAAAGCACAACATGGCAACCTATCATCAGAGACACACAGGTTAAATTTATCCTCTTGAATTAAATGATATTCAGATTTCATAAGCTTGAGTTCGCCCAGTAGCCGGACCCATTTTAAGCACAACAGGTGTGTGACTGGAAAGCTGAAAATGTGAGGGTCTCACCTTAAGTCTCATCCTGTCCTTCACACCACGTAAGCCTTTTTTTGCATGAACCTTCGCCTTTAAGAAGCAAAACAAAAAAACATCAGAATGCATCATTTAAAGAAAATCCAGCTAACTTAATTATAACTAATAAAATGAATCTGAACACTAAGACTATTCAGATCGCCAAAGCTGTCATGACATTAATGTATAGTGCAGTAAATTATATAAAAGCTTTTGATGGTTAGTATTTAAAGCAGAATTTGCATTATATAGGAAGGAAACTTACAATCTTATAAGCAGATTTCACAGCTGGGCTTGCCTTATTCACACCTCTCTGTGTAGGAAAAAATGATCATTAATCATCTAATGAGTTAATAGTCTGAATTTTTAAAATACTTTGCTGATGGAACATAACGCAATATGCAATCATCCAAAACAGAATTTACTTGACATGAGATACAATGGATATAAAAAGTCTACACACCCCTGTTAAAATGGCAGGTTTTTGTGAAGTAAAAGAAAGACACTAAAGATAAATCATGTCAGATCTTTTCCCACCTTTAATGTGAAATTGCAAAGTATACAAATAAAGTAAAACATAATCAGAAACGTTTTAGTGGAAAAAAGGAAAAATGAAAAACTTACAATAACCTGGTTGCATATGTGTGCACACCCCTAAACTGATACTTTGTTGAAGCGCCTTTTGATTGTATTACACCACTCAGTCTTTTTGGATAAGAGTTTATCAGCGTGGCATGTATTGACTTGGCAATATTTTCCCACTCTTTCTTGCGAAACCTTCTAGATCCATCGAATTGTAAGGGCATCTCCTGTGCACAGCTCACTTCAGGTCACCCCACTGATTTTTAGCTGGATTCAGGTCTGGGCTCTGGCTCGGCCATTCAGAAACATTGATCTTCTTTAGGTTAAGCCGTTCCTTTGTTGATTTGGATGTACGCTTTGGGTCGTTGTCATACTGAACGATGAAATTCCTTTTCATCTTCAGCTTACTAGCAGACACCCGAATGTTTTACACTAAAATCGAATGCTATTTGTAGCTATTCATGATTCCCTCCACCTTAATAAAAGCCCCAGTTCTGGCTGAAGAAAAGCAGCCCTAAAGCGTGATGCTGCCACCCCCATGCTTCACCGTGGGTATGGTGTTCTTTCGGTGATGTGCTTTTTTGCACCAAACATATCTTCTGAAATTATGGAATTATTATACCTTTTGGAATTGGTCTCATCAGACCATAACACATTTTGCCACATGGTTTGGGGTAATTTAGTTGAGCTTTCTCATTAGTTTTTTTATGAGAAATGGCTTCCGTATAGTCGCCCTACCCCATAGCCCAGACATGTGAAGAATACGAGAGATTGTTGTCACATGCAGAGAGTAATCAGTACTTGTCAGATATTCCTGCAGCTCCTATAATGTTGCCGTTGGTCTCTTGGCAGCCTCCCTGGTAAGTTTTTGTCTTGTACTTTTATAAATTTTGGAGGGACGTCCTGTTCTTGGTGATGTCACTGTGGTGCTCCATTTTCTCCATTTGTTAATGACGACCTTTACAGTGTTCCATGGTACATCTAATGTTTTGGAAATTTTTTGTACCGCTCTCCTGATCGATACCTTTCAACAGTTAGAAGCTGTACATGCTTTGTAAGCTCTTTGTAGACCATGGCTTCAGCAATCAGAGAAATCAGATACCAAGAAGATGTGAAGAAAATCCTACAGAAACAGCTGGTCTTTATTTGGGGTTAATCAGAATAATTTCATTGATTACATCTGTGTGATAATTACTTTTGAACATGAGATTGAATGTGATTGGTTCATTCTGAACACAGCCACATCCCCAATTATAAAAGGGTGTGCACATTTATGCAACCAGGTTATTGTAACTTTTTTATTTTTCCTATTTTTCACTCACCCTCTCACTCACTCACAAGAAATAAGCCTACTGTTGAAGCAGCACTAGACTAACATGCCAAATGCATAAAATCTTCTATAATACCATGGAGTTTACATCTCAAGTCCTGACCAGCAGGTCAGAGGTGAAGACGCTTTTATAGATTTGTGTCAGTCAGGAGACGTGAACTTTATATGAAACCTTTTGAAACTGGCACTCCAAAGAATTAATTCGGCATAACAGGAAAAAAAGAGAGAGAAAAGCCAGGCATATGGATAGGGAGACTTTTCTCTGTTGTTCAGTCTATTGAGTAATGGCTGTGTTTCCTGCCAGAATCCATGTGTCATCTCAGATGACTGGCTGTCATATCACATCAGTGTCGTCTCTACATCTCAACTGTTCTGCCTCCGTTTTTCGTTTGCTATGGCATGGCTGCCTGACTTTTACGAGCTTCAAGAGCAACTAGATATGTTTAATCACTTGAACATCAGTGAGAGACAAATACGTTTCAGCCAACGAGCATGATTACTGAGATGAAATGAATATTCATTAGATTAAACAAGTCTAGAGTACACTTCTGCTTACCTTCACAGTATGCATCCACTGTTGATAAGACCTAGAATTACCTGCGGATTAAAGGAGCATAAAATAACTCATCAGTTCACAGAGAAAAACTTTAAATTTAAAGATGTTCACACCCATATAACAAATTACACAGAAATTTTGGATCTTCTACACAATTTGGTCATGTTACAATAAATACGCTGTAATGTCATTTATTAACCATTCATATACTGTTTTTTCCCCCTCTAACCTGCAGGGATATTTCCAAACAAAAAAGGTGTTCTTTCTTTCTTTTTCCTCCACCAAATAGAGAAAATCCCACTCACTTCCGCAAAAGCCCCCCTCTGTGATCTCGTTTTCAAAGACATCTGTGAAACCCCTTCCTTCATTTAATTTGGCCAGTCTGCCATCAATGAACTGCAACATAAATCACAGTATCACAGGTTATTAAAAGAGAGAGAGAGAAAGAGAGAGAGAGAGAGAGAGAGAGTCAGTCTTCAGGACATATTCACTAAACTGTGTTCTTGTAATTCAGATCAGATGGAGGATTAACATGGAAGGCTGGCTTGTAGTATGCGCAATGCTTTTCGGGAAACTGAACTTCCTGTAACTTGTCACAAAGAGGTTGTAAAACAGCATCCAATAAATTTGCTGGTTATAACCAGGACAGTGATGGGCTTAGACGACAAACTTCACAATACTGACACTGGGCCTCATTTTTTCAAGCTGGATACGAACAGATGTATTTGTAAATCGTTCATAGGAGCATTTACTTAAGAAATTTAGTATTCTTGAAAATCCTGTATCATTTGGAAAAATTTTGTTTGTATCCTAGCTCCTGAGTGTGTGTAAATGTATGCAAAGGAAGACTAACTAGATTTATTGGTTTCAATTCACATAATTTGCAATGACTTACTGCACGTTTATATACGGATTATGCTGTCAAGTTCAAATAGCTTGTGCATTTAAATTACACACACAAGTTTCATGAAAATTTATAACACCCAGTCATTTCCTAGTAATGGCATTAACTATAGAAATATTAAACATAAAAAAAAATAAAGAAAGCAAGCCAACATAAATCCATAAAGTAAGACAAATAAGACCAGACTGCTGTATAAAAGGAGGATGCACTGTAATGACTCGGATGTAAGTTGGATCTGTTTGACGTGGTATCTTCTTTTAATGCTGTGCAACACTTTTAAAGACAGCATTAAGTGACCGATCTGGTATGGCTCAAGCCGAAGTTGAATTCCTTAGGACACACACCTTCCTACTTTTCCAACACAGCATCGGGGAGAATGCTTTGTTGTGCAAGAGATCTCTGAGTGAGAGTTTTATATATATATATATATATATATATATATATATATATACATTTTTAAAAATAGTTTCCCTGTGTGATGTACTTGTTGTAACTTGGTTACAGCTTTCATGTCAAACCTTCTTCATTTAATTCACATCTAATTCATCTTTTCTCTAATTTGGAACCAGATTTTGTGCCTTAAATAATAGTAATAAATAATATATTTTTTATTGGCATAGACATGAGTCAGAATAACTACCACTTCTTCCTATTAGGAAATCTTTTTTTTTTTTTTGACCTTTCAGCTCTGTGAGCTTTGCCTTTTATGGAGTTTTGTGGGAGTCACCAAATGCAAATCAGCTGTGCCATGCACACATTGGTTAATTTACTGAAAATTTCATGAATCCAGCATAAATTTTTAAATCAGTTTGGCTACCACAAACATTTACACACAACTTCACTAAGAGATTGATAAATGAGGATCAATATTTGCTGCAATATGCAAGAAACGATAACAATAAATGCAAATTGCGAACAAATAACTACTCTGTACACCACACCCAATACACAGAGCAATCAAAGAAGCAACAGTGTCAGTTGATTGATGTGTGTAGTGTTCATGTAGACTTCTGCTTCTGTGGTTCAATGCCCTAATTGTGCAACTAGTCACAGCAAATTAGCACCCAGCCAAATCCCCAAAACTGCCTCTTACTTTGGGATCACATTACATGCACTACCTCTGTTCTAGAAACTGGGTAACTCACATTCAATGTCCAGACATGTGTTTGGCAAAGACAAGTCATTAAAGTACAGTAATTATAGTTCTGGCAATAAATTAAATGTTGTACAGTGGTTATAATCAGAAATTATCAGTAATTAATGGAATATACTGTATATAAGGCAGAAAGAGATAGCTAATGGTGCCAGGTGATGGAACTAGAGCACACCAGCTGTGCGTGTGTGTGTGTGTGTGTGTGTGTGTGCGCGTCGGGAGTGTAGGAGTGCATTACACTTTCTCGCAGGCAGTGTGAACAAGAAGCAGCGGAAGGTGAGCGATGTGCGTGTGGATGTGTGTGAGCGTTTGGAGGAGGGGTGTGGAGGGTCGTAGACAGAAAGCAGGTCGTGGCTGACAGGCTTCCCCTGCTTTCTCTTGGCAGCTAGCCGGCGCTCGCTTTCTCAGAACCGATGTGGTTCATGGTCAGAACAGGGCACAAGATAAGGGCTCTTTTTTAAAAGCTGCCGCTTCTATGTCTTCGAACCACCGGTCACTATCCGTTATGAGGAAGCAGCAAAAATACATATATGATTAAGTGTGTACTGGGTCCTTTTATGAGATAAATTCAAACGTAGCAGATCTCTAAGCACCCCTGTCTAAGAAACGACTGGGTTCTAATTCTTAATCAGCGTACGCGTTCATCAAAATAATCATAACCTCATAATCAGTACATGTTTACCAGAACCATTACACAACATCCAGTCAAAAAATTGCTACAGAAGGCCATGGCAGGAAAATCAGAAGTTCTTAACAATGACATGGTAGCAAAAGCCAGAGATGGTGTGGTAAAGAGCCATGAAAGACAGGAGTGTCTCTTCTCCGCTCATGTCATACCTGCTTGAAGAGTTGCAGGTTCACAGCCATCTCAAGAAAACTCTTCATGGCGCTGGAGCGGTGTGCCACGAAGCTCTCTTCACAGAAGGTGATTGGCTCTCCCTGGAACGCAGGAAGCTTCCTTTACTTTCACTTAGCTGAAAAGCTATTTACAGTTGATGATTATGAATGTGAATATTTCATGTGGAATGAGTTTTGCTATTTAAAACACTGCTATGCTTTTGCTAATAAAAGCCAATCTTGAAAAGTAAGGATGTGTTGTTGCCTGGATCAATAACAGAAGTCGGCTACTTCTAAAGCCATGTTTAACGACCTATATACAGTAAGACTGCAATTACCACCTCTTGCATAGGAGCTCATTATTGTTTGCCTGCTTTTGTTTCATTTACAGCTCAGTTAGGCCTCAGTGCTCTGTAAAGCTGCTGGTGTGAAGGCATATGGGCTTCATAAAGCTGAACTATATAATATATTCAAACAGCTCGCTGAAATGACAGACACTTAGATCTGCACAGCAAGGATGCAGCAGAATCGAGAACATTACAGCAGAGAATTGGCCATTAAGCCTCTGAAATATTACACCTATATTTGGCCTTTTGGAAATGGTCTATCCTTAAAAAGCAACCATTATGTTAGCAAACATTTCCCAAAAATATCTTGTATAAAAACATATCAGAATGCTCAGTTCTAAAATCTCAAATCAGACATGGCAGTATAGTCGAGGAAAGCGTAGAAAAGACACATGAAGATTGAGCCTCATCTAACATTCAGTACTGTACTCAGTAGCTTTTTTTGAGTTCTACAAAATGACTGAATTCTTCACTCTAAAATGAAGCACTACAAGAATGTCGTCAACATGTCACTCTGTGTCAGGACCTTTGTTTCCAAATTATATTCTGAAAAGGAAAATACAACAAATGTAGTTATGATCACATTAACAAATGTTGCAACTTCACTGGATGGTTATTATATTCACTGACATGAAATTTAGAGTGAAAAATTTAGACAAAAAGATTTTAGAGGCAAAATGCAGAGTCCTTAAATATTACATGGTTGCTCCTTCCCAAATAGGAAGGGGTTTCAAATCCAAATGTGGGATAAAAGAAAAGGAATCCAAAAAAACAACAGCAATCACAATATAAAGATTTAATGACCCTGTGCTGAGATGGTGCTTTGAAGAATTTCTGCACACGCTCCTTTTTTTAAACACACGTCTCTTAGAAAAAGTCGGTTTGTGTACACACCAGCATTACAACATCAATTATGTTTCCAACAAAGAGAGTCATATTTGACAAACAGGGAGCATATTTTGTTTTCAGTTTTTGCTGGGCTTGAGAGTGAAAAGCCCATTTGAGGAGTTGAGAAGGCCTGAGAACAATACTCCACCAGAGCTGAAAGAAGGCTTCAAAGAGACTGTCCTGCCTTTTCAACTTCTGACATTTCACTGAAACAGACAGGCCCACCTTAACGTCCCCCCCCCCACCCCACCCCTACCCCATTCCTTCCTCTTCTCTTTGCTTATGGATGGTGTGGTGCTCAGCTGCCTTTAAATGGTAGCACTGCAAGTCTACCAGAACCAAGCCTTCTTTCAGATCCTTAGGCTCTGGTCTGTGTGAGGTTTAAAGGAAAAAAACAAAAACAACAAAAAACAAAAAAAAAACAGGACTGACAGCATGACAGACATATTAATGTTGTTGTGGTTAAAACGGACAAAGCTTACTTTAACAGGGGTGATTCTGAGCAGAAAAAGGGACTCAAAAGAAAGTGAAGGATAGGCAGAAGTCAAGCTTACGGGTCTGTATCTCAGAGCATCTCGATAAGAGCCAAATAGCGCAGCCTGAGAGCGCAGGAAGGCCCGAGCCACTCCGCTGCCCGTGGCAGTCGACTGCTTCTTCAGCTTACTCTTCAGACTCGAGACCTGAGGGGGAGAGAGTGTTAAAATAGCACCTCTGAAATCATGGAGGAAGAGGCAAAACCATTCAGAGTGTGAAGTGTCATATTTGCAGGTGACCCCCCCTAGACACGATAAAGAATAAGAGAAAGAAAGGAAGAACAAATGAGACAAGCCTCTTCACTTTTCTTATATCTGTTGTGCTGCCAAGAGCACCTGCTGCTCTGTTAATTGAGTTAAAGGCAGGGTGTGAGGAGGAAAAAAAGGCAGCAGCATAATGCATAAAATCAGTGATCCTGTGCCCACTGTAGCCTCAGATTCCTGCTCTTGGTCTGAGGTTCGACTTGTTTTGTGTTATGAGATGCTTTTCTGCACAACATGATAGTAAAGAGTGGTTACTCGAGTTACTGTAGCGTTCCTGTCAGCTTGAACCAGTGTGGTCATTCTCCTCTGCCTGCTCTCATCATCAAGACTTTTCTGTCCTCAGAACTGCAACATTCTGTGTAAACTCTAGAGACTCCTGTGCAGGAAAATCCCAAATCAGCAGTTTCTGAAATAGTCAAACCACCCCTGTCTGGCACAAACACGCCACAGTTAAAGGCACTGAGATCACATTCTGATGTTTGATGTAAACATGAACTACATTTTATGCATTGTGCTGCTGCCATATGATTGAGCAGGGGTATAGGTATTCCTATTAAAGTGGCCGGGGGGTGTGTGTGTGTGTGTGTGTGTGGAGTTTAACAAGGTATCTTGACTTACATGGTTTAATTCATAGGGATATGAAGGACATGCAATTCACAACAAGAGTACAGTCTCTATTACTTGTGCAAATAAATCAATAAAGTTAATAAGAGCAAAAAAATAATAAATTAATGGTGCAGCGGAGGATTGCACCCTGTCACTGGACATTTGTTTACACAGCGCACACATCAGGATAAACTGGATTGTGCAAAACTGAGCAGACCGCTTTCGGAATTTCAAGCATGTTTACTTCCTCTCTCTTGTCTAGTCTAAAGCAGCGCTGGCCAATCATGGACTCACTGCAACAGAATTGGGCATTTAGCATTTTCTTTTTCAGATTAGCAGAAGCTGGAAAACAGGCAGAGGCTCAGTTCACGTCTTGGAGGAACCACGAGTTGGCCCTTGTCCTTGCTACAGCATTTTACAGTCATTAATAAAACTGAATGCTTATTGTATACTCCAGTATACGCTACCATCACCACTAAAACACACAAATCCAGGGACTGAGTTTTAACAATCTGCAAACATGCGAGGTTTAGTCAAGGCTGTAATGTGCACACTGTGTGCTAAAGCCTTATTTACATGAATTCCTAGCTTTGCATGTCAACAATCAGTTCTACTTGCTTTATCACTGAATATCAAGCAAGGACCAGAAACCTTAACTCAGACAAAGAGGCCTTAAAATGAACAGCAAATCCTTTGTTGAATATTCAGTACCAATTTAAAAAAAAAAAAAAAACTACAAAAGGAAGTTCAGATATAAGATCTGGAAATTTAAAGGACATTCCCGTAACGCAGTGCTGGCTCTTTTATTCTTTTAACCCACAGCGTCCCCTAAGCTATCGTTACAAATGTGCACAAGCCTTTAAGAGAAATTTTATCTTATATCTTTATAGGGCATCTATAAAATTGCAAATGCCATTTGTCTATTCACAGTGGATCAGGAAGCTTTAGGTTTATGTAAAGTTTGTGGTGGATTAATATTTTTGTTGATGCATTAACTGTATTTCCCCTAAAACAATAACAAAGAAAAAAGAACAACACACAAAAGGAGAGCAGGCACAGCAATTTTTCTGTTAATAATAGTCATTGGTGAAACATTATAGTGTTTAATATTCATTGAAATGCAGCGTTTACTAACCAGTGAATTAACAAATGTTTAATTACTTTAATTTAGTTAATTACTTGAAAAGTATCAACCCAATCAATTTTTCCACTTAAGTAAAACCTGCAGCCATTTTTATATTCAGTTGTTCATGCATGCAATGAGTGGAATGGAACTTCTGATTAATAATAGGATATTGGATAGTCACAAACAACTCATCAAGCATGCAATCTCAGCAACAGATCTGTCAGACTAATTAACTATTATACTTTGAGTATCACTAACGAGACATGAGCAGGAGGGGGCATCAGAAGGAAGCTTAGCTCTACAGGTGATCAACCTATTTGGGAGTGACATTTTTTAGTGTAAAGTCTCTGAGCCTATGATCTGATCAAAGGCAGAGTCCCCCATTGGGTCCAATTATAAGCACTGGTATTGTAGGGGGTGGGTAAAGAGAGAAGGATAGAGAGAGAGAGAGAGAGAGAGAGAGAGAGAGAGAGATGGGGGGGGGGGGGGGGGGGGGGGGGGGGGGGGGGGGGGGGGGGGGGGGGGGGGGGGGGGGGGGGGGGGGTTGGTGAGGGGAGGGGAGTGAGTTATGATATTCATAATCTATGCAGAGAGGCCTTTCCGGTATAGGTCTTTTCCCCGTAGCTGTGATCTTTTCAATTCACATCAAGGCAGGATAGTTCGGGATGAAAGTGCTGCAAACATGGCGTCTCATTAAACTCTACAGCGCCGACTCCCCAACAGGGTTTGAAGTGTGCAGAGTAAAGAGCATGGGGTCAGAGGTGGCCCACAAAACAGATCTCCATTTAACTCACCAGCTGGAGATGATAATTAGCAGGTGCATCACTGTCTCCTTTTTTTTCTCCAAAGGATGATGCCACAAGCCTGCTCTCAATGATGGGCTGCTTTTATACAGCCGGAGTTGCCACGCTACACACACGCCGCTTCAGGAATGAGCTGTGTATACTCACGGTAGTTGATTTGATTGAACTGGGCAAGGTCTGGACATATGCCTGTGCAGTACTACATAAAGTGAATACACCTAATTGACCACGTGTCTAATGCATTCTGTGTATTCTCCGTTTTATACTGTATAGAGCTCCACTGAAAATAAGGCTTCTGGCTTAAGTGGTGAAACCATTTAAAAACAAATACTAAAATGTTTCCACTGCAAAGAAAAATTCAGTGCATTCCTTTTGCATATTGGTTTCTGACACCTTATTCTGCAATGTTGGTGTGTTTAACATGACCCGGATTAATGAAGACCTTTCTTTAGGTTCACTTAATATACATTAAATCCAATAAAAAAGCCCTGGGAATAAGTGGCTATAAATGTAATGAGTTAAGTGCATTTCAATGCTCTCTCTTTCACCTGTTCAATAATGACCTCCTTTTTTTTTTTTTTTTTTTTTTTTTTTTTTTTTTTTTTTTTTTTTTTTTTTTTTTTTTTTTTTTTTTTTTTTTTTTTTTTTTTTTTTTTTTTTTTTTTTTTTTTTTTTTTTTTTTTTTTTTTTTTTT